>VDFB02082269.1:67926-114026 GCA_007258455.2 Sequoia sempervirens
GGTGGCACTAGATGATCTTGATCAGCTCAAGTAGAAAGAGAGCAAAAGCGTGGAAGATGAACACCTAAGTCAAGCCTTGAAGGAAAAGACAGAAGAATGCGAAAAGCTCACTAGAGATAATGTTGTCCTAAAGCATGAGATGGAATCTATTGTGATGAGGATGACCAAGGAAATTGAAGAGAAAAAGAAGAATGAAGAGAATCTTACTCAGTCCTTGAAAGAAAAATTTGAAGAATGCAGCAAAATTAATGATGGATTCAATCAACTAGAGCTTGAATTGCAACAATCCAGGAACAATGAAGAAGAGCTTGAAAGATAGATTGTTCCTCTTAGGGATGAACTTGCTACAGCAAATGAATACAAGGAGAAATTCAAGATTAGCTCAACTAAGCTTGATGAAATGATTCAAAGTCAAAAGATTGGAAATGACAAGCAAGGTCTTGGATATGAGAAAGGAGAAAGCTCTGGATCTAGTCAAAGGGAATTTAGGCAAGAAAATTAGACGAGCAAAGCTAGAAGGTATCCGATAAGACAACCCAATGCTCAAATGTTCAATGGATACTATTTTGTTTGTAATAAATTTGGTCATATGGCTGCTCAATGTAGAAGTAGAATGAATCCAAGTGGTCCATCATTCTCCAGTCAATGTTTCAATTGCAATAAGTATGGTCATAAGTAAATTGAATGAAAAAACATGACAAACAACTTTTCAATAGAAATGTTAGATGTTATGCCTGTAATAGATATGGCCATATTGCTAACCAGTGCAGATCAAGAGAAAATCAATGGAATAACTGGTCTAGAAAAAAAAATGTCTTGTGCTATAATTGTAACAAATTTGGTCACATTGCAAGATTTTGTGGAAGTAGGAAGGGTCCAGTAAACAAAGGGAAAAATATGCAAAAGGATGATAAGGGAAAAGGAAAAGTTATTGTGGATGAGATCAAGAATCAAATGAAGAAGACATGGGTGAAGAGGAGTGTTTCTGATGCAGGAAATGAGTCCACACCAGAATCTGGTGCTGGAAATTCCTCCAAGAATTAGTTTAAGGCCTCTGGCCTAGGGGGAGCTCTCAAGAAAATATTTTACCCCCTGCTGGTAGTTGATACTGGAATGTGGCAAATTGCAATGATTGCATTAGTGATCTACAAATGTTTTGGGAACACTTGTGGAGGAAATTTATGCAAAATTGAAGGTCTGTAGAAGAATTCTCTTTCATAGACTATGAAAACAGGGTATCTGAAAGACCTAGGGAAAAAGCATTTATTGTGATTAAAAGTTAGGTGTGAAAATGATAAAAGGTTACTTCTATTCCTCATTTGTCACATTGCATCTCGAGAAGAAGAATTTTGGAGAGCTCTGCAGAAAATTTTGGTGAGATACAAGTCTAAAGGTGATTCGGCGAACAAACCTAATCTGGCCAAAGGTATTTATCTGTAAAACTTGTGAACTTGAAATTTATAGAAATGGCCGCTCTGTTGGTTGTTGATATTAAGGATAGACCCCACCCAAAATTCAAATGACATTCATTCAAATTCATTGAGATAGAACCATTAGGTGCATTTTATTTCATTTTGTATGGTGTTTTGCACATTGAAGATATTAGGGAATATATTTGTGCGAATGTTGAGGGATTAGGAAGCTCCCAGTTGTTAAATCTGTACACAAATCACATTATGAGAGAAAATTTCTGTGTAAGGAATGAATTTAAGACTTTGGAGGAGAAGAAGTTCACACAAATTGTGAAATTTCCCGTGTTCGACGAAAATGAATGGGTCTAATACATACTAAGTCGAGTGCATGTCGAGTTCATGTGGTTAAATCAGCCCTTCAAAATCACAAGAGAAACTAGATAAGCATTGTTACTAGTCTAAATTTATCCAGTGGGTTGCCCACATTGAAAGTTGCGAAGAACCAAATAGTCAGTGAGGCAACTGGTTTGATTTTCGACAAAAGAGCCATGACAATTAATGAAATCATTGAATTGGATGTAAGATTTTCTTCTATGGTTATTGGATATAAAATCTATCACTCCAACCGGGATAACTTTGTATCCAGTACTATAATCTATGCGGCTTATCAAATGATCAAGGAAAATGCAGAATATGACTTATGTGAGTTACTTCAGAGCTAGCTAATTGAAAATATTGGTAAAATCAAGAAGGAAAAAACTCTTTCAAGTATGGAAATCTGTTGTTATGTCTATTCTTCTACTTCATGAATGAAGTTCTGGGATTTGGTAAAGTGCAATGGGAAGGTGACAGACCGGTAGCTGTTCAAATTAGAGACATCTTATATAGAATTGGTGATAGCAAAGCAAGGAAAACTGCTATCTAGGGTTACATCAAAAGCTTTCAAAGTGAAATGCAAGCTAGGGAAAGGATTCCTAAATCTATTGTGGAAAGATATAAGGACACTATTTGCTTCATGGTTAATATTGATCAGTGTTTGATGGAAGCAACATAACTTAGAACAGTTTGGATAATGCCTATGGGATATGAGGTTGAAGAACACATTTTTGAGTTGTATGCCCAACACTTGTTGAGTAAACCTCAGGATCTGACAGAAGAAAGGTTTGGTACCTTTGAAGAGAAGAATATGCAAGTGCATGCACAATTGAAGAAGCCTATGATAGTCCGGAAGGTGAGAAAGGAAGTTGAAGCTTTTGCAGAAAGCATCGACATATCAGTTGAAGTAGTGAGGGAAGCTAGGAAGAAAAGAGAACAAGCCGAAGAAGGAGAGCCTACTAGAACTAAGTCAGCTAATCTGGCATCATCCTCTGCTAGATCTAGATATACAAGGAGCTCTACATCCTCATTTGGTCCTACAAGGAAATCAATCCCAGTAAAAGCTCAAGCCAAGACATCCAAAAGTGAAGGAAAGAGGAAGAAGGATAAAAGCACAAGAGTCTATGTTGTTGTTGAAGATGATGAAGAAACTGAATTAGATGAAGAAGTAAGAGAAATCAAGCATAAGGGCACCAAGGCATCAAAAGTCTCTAAGGACAAGCCCTCTGGTGAAGAGAAAGCAAAGAAAAAGGTGAAAACTGATAGATCTGGTATGACTGTAGAGGAAGTGGAAATTTTTTTAATTAAGGATGGTAATCTCAAACCACTTTCTGAATGGTATAACACTTTTGTTAGTTCCGGTCAGAGAACTCTTTAAGAAGCCATAGTTAAATATTTGAATATTTTCAATATGACTCGAATAGAAATAATGTTAGAGTTACCTAAAGGGTTATATGAAGTCTTAGAAATGAGGAGTAAATGTAAGAGCTAAAGATGAACAAATGAGAGAACGCATACTTGTCGATCTATGTTCAGTAATGTTAATAGAAGAAATGAATAAATTCCCCAATGATGCTAAAAATAATTTTAAGAGAAAATCAAGGGTGAATAAGCTTATGATCGGGCAGATTAAGGAAGTAGCAAAAGACACTGAGAAAATTCTTAAGGAAATTCTGTTGAAAAATAGATATAATGTTGTCTCTAAAGAAACTCATGATGAAGGTGTTCCATCTGGTCCAAAAATTGAAGTGAAAGTAGACACAATTGAGGACACTTAGAATCCTCTAGATATGCAAGATACTAAAATTCCCATTGAGACTGAAGCTCCTAAAGTTATGTCAATTGAAGAAATAAAGATTCCCAAAGCCAAGCAAGAGTCTATGATTGAAGAAAAGAAGGCTAAGGAAAAGGAGGTTGCTATGGAAGCAAGAGACACTGCAAAGGCAGTAAAGAAGCTTTTAGAAGAACAATAGGTGGAGTTTGACCCTGAATTGGTTGAAGGTCCTATTAACTTGGCCACTCTATCCCCTATTCAGAAGATGAAGGTAGCATCATTTGCTCAGGCAAAGGCAAGGTAGGAGATATTGAAATATCACATTGAAGATAGTGAGTTGCTAAGTCTTGCATCCATTATTTTGGAGAAGATCATGTCCACACATGTCAAGGACTCATCCGATTCTCCCTTTGGTCAACTAAAGAAACTCATCAACTCTATAAGTACTCACTTTGAGTCTCTTGAAAAGTCAGCTGAGGATAAGGTCCAGAAAGAATTTAATGCAAACAGGTTCAGTAGATTGAAGTGTATGATTGCTAATGATAAAGCCTTATTAGCTACCTATGAAAATAACATTCAAAGTGCATTATCTGAAGGTGGAAATATCTACAAGTCATGCTTATCCTTGTCAAAATTCACTGAGGTCACTGGGAAGAAAATTAAGGAATATGAGAAATAGTTAGCAGATATTTCTCAAGCCTTTGATCCTCTAACCATTTTTGTTGGTAAGCAAGAAGGTCAAGTCATATCCCTACTTGAAAAAATTAAAAGTTTGAAGCATGAAAAAGACATATTTTTTGAAAGGTATGTGAGCTCAGAGGACTAATCGCTCCTAAAATGGAGACAATGCTTAGTGCATTGAAGGAAGCACAAGATGCTATGGTTGTTAGTGATTCGACAAATCTTGAGTTAGCAGAGATGCAAACCTACCTATTATGTGGTCACATGACTATTTTGGAGAGTCTCAAAAAGGGTTGGGACACTAGTTTAAGCCTATTGAAGAACAATTTTGCAGACATATTCAAGTCCATGTAAGTTAGAAAAGCATGTTTGTACATAAATTTTGTATGATTTTGCATGTGGATTCCCATCATTTCCATTGATATCAAAGGGGGAGTGTGGGATAGTGAAAAATGGAATATTCATCTCAGGGGGAGTTGTGATTAAAAATCTTTTTGAAGTTTTGAGGATTGCAGTGTATTCATGTTGGTACTGATTCCGACACTTAGTCATTTTTCACTAAGTGTTTCCATCAATGCCAGAGGGGGAGACTGTTGGTAAGAGACATTGCACAAGTCATCTGGTGTTGTCATTGATGGTAACCCTAGTCAGTAATTCCATCCACACTTCAGTATTTGCTTATACCAGAAGTCAGATTGAAAATATGTATTAATTGTCAAAGCTAAAATAGGGCATTCGACAGAGTTGTGTATATTGATTCATATGTAATTTCTTGTTATCATTTTGTGTTGTAGATCTCAGGGAAGGCCTTTTGATGTATGAACTATCTTATCTTTGAATCATAGGGCCTCGTATTGATTGGTGTACAAGTTAGAAGATCTGGTTTATTGATTTTCATTGTAACAATGCATAAAGGCCGACTAAGTGAGTATAGCATGTTGTGGATCTTCGAGGCATAATTGTTTAAGGTGTTTCATGTTTGAGACATGTTGCTTTGGGTCCTCACTATGTTTTGGATGACATTTTCTTGTTTGCATTGATAATTTCTTATGGACTGGGCCGACAGTTTGTACATGTTTCATATTTTGTTAAAGCCGACATGTAGTTGATGTAATCTCTAGTTGCAGATATATGTAATCGATTATTCATATCATTTTGATGTGTGATGCGATATGATGCGAGAGTTAGAAGGAATATAGATCGATTATGAGTAGTTTCAGTTGAGCAGTTCAAAGATTGGTGATTTGAATTAAAGCAAATAGAGTTTCAAGAGAAAAATTAGACAAAATGTGAATAATGTAATCAATGTACTTAACTAGAACTATAATCAGGCATTAGAAGATGCTATCTTATAGTTCATCCATTCCAATTGTCTTCCAATAGTGACTGTAAGATAGCGAGTCTTTCATTGGGAAGTAAGCCTTTTATATTTGAGCAGTGAGCTCTAGGCAGTGTGCTTGAATGCATGTGCATTCCATTTGTAAACACTTATTTTGACTATACTCATATTTTGTATTGACCTCCACCGTGGTTTTTCCCCTAACATAGTTTCCACATAAAAAATCCTTGTGTTATGGTGTTGTGGTTGATTGTCTTGTGTTCTTGCATCTTTCTTTTGGTTCAATGTTATAAGTGGTTTAAATATCAAGTTAATAAAGTTAAATTCTGCAAAACATTACCCCCCCTCTCAGTGTTCCTTGATTCCAAGATCATCTAGGTCATCAATGTAAAACTACTTTGCTATTTGCATGTTTACCTTCACCAATTTTTGATGTCAACCAATCTTAAATGCCTCTGCTATTGATTCCTCTATCAAGTTGGCCATGACTCTGCCTTGTGGACCAACTATCACCCTTTTTTCTAAATCATAATGCTTTGCACACTCAATAATTAATTTTGGGCATTGCACTGAGGGTGGAAATCCAACAGCTTGAGCTAATCCTGTGTTTACCAATCTTCTAGCCAATGGAGTGGGGGCATTGCAATACATCCTCTACTTAAAGTCTTCATAGTCTACATGTCCTATGTTTTTTTCTCCAACTTTAACCCAATGAGAGATGATCTTGGACTATGGGAGTCTACCTTTGAAATCATACTTCATCTTCTTAGCTCCAGTACTTGGCTCTTCCTTGACTAGTTTAGTGGATTTTCCCTTAGAGGTCCTAGCCTTGCTAGACTCTACCTGCATCACCAAAAATACCAAGCAAAGTAAATCATTACACTATTGTATTATTAATTAATCATGAAACTTCATATACAATAGTTAGCAAGTCACATTCCATCATTATAATCCAAAGAAATCAAATTGTAAATAAAATTCTAACATATTTCAAGTTTTTAAGAACTTCAAGGATTTTAACCTCAGGAGGATTTCAGAGAATCTGGACCCTCAAGGATTCCATGAAAAAAAATTCCTCAGGATTTCCTCAAGTAGGCAGATTCTGCGAAACCGAATAACACTTAGGAAAAATAAAATAGTCAATCATGCAATCCCATTCATATGACCTAAATGCATTTGAACACTTAAAATTAAATCGTTGTAGTGAAATCCACAAATTCATCATACCACATCACCTAACATAGGGAAAGTCGTGCAATCTTGGGGAATCTGAGTAGATACAAAATCCGTGAAAGCCAAACGTTCGAATAATCTCGGGAAATGAGAATTTAGTGAAGTGCAAAGTTTGAGTTTTTCTCAATCTCATGGAATTTGGGAAAGACAACACTTCAAGAAATTTGAGCATAGACGAATTTGGTGAAAGTTCATAACTCGGACCATCTAAGGAAAGATAGGTTCTACGAAACACGAATACCAAGTTCTAATCTCTCAAAGATAACTCGATAAAAGAAAATTTGAACAACCTTATTTTCCAATTTTATCATCATCTACTAGGGTTTGACTAAAAATATAGGATCATAGAAATAATTTAAATCAATCACAAACCCTAGTATACTATCTTTGATGGTCATTCAACATTTTAACTTTGGTTTTCAAAATAATTGACCTAGGGTTCAACATGAATGCATTTTTTGACCTCAAATCAATACAAGGGCAAGAAAATCTATCAAGAATGACAATTCAAATGCAATCCATTGATACCCTAATTCATGCCAATCTAAAGTTGAAATCAACCAATACATTAAACCATAAACCCTAGTTTAATCAAATGATGCCCTAATTCAATTGCGCAGTTCAAATATACATAATGAATTCAATGATGACCATTTCTAAATAAAACCCAACCAACTTAGCATCAAATCAAATCGCAAATGATAAACCATTCAAAACCCATGCGCATATAAATGAAAGAAACTCAAATTCATAGTTTTGAAGCTTAAACACATAACACAACTTGAATCACCATCAAAGATAACACTTTTTCAAATCCACCCTAAATATGCTAATGAAACAACATGGAACTTGTACCTTTGATTTGGAAACTAAAAATGGAACACATAGGTCACACTCAAAGGAAACCCTAAGTAATGCTCGAAGAAGTCAACATGCAATATGCACAAATCCTAGTCTTCAGATCACCAAGCACTCAAAAGTTCTCCAAAAATGCAAGTTTGCAAGATTGACAATGAAAAATGACGCTCAAAATGACTTAAATCACACCACAAATCTACCCAAAAGGAGAAGTAATGGTAATGTACCCGGATGCAAAATGACATAAATGACTTGACAAGACATTAGCCAGGGTTCGAGGAATCTACTTGGTCAGGGATTCTTTGAAAATAAAGATTTCAGGGAATCCGCCATATGCCAGATTTCATGAAGAAGATGACTTTTGGGGTTCTGCTTGACCTTAGATTTAGCAAAATAAGTAACATCGGGAAATTTGGACACCCCCAGATTCTGCGAAAAGTAGAATCTTAGGATTCTGAGACTTCGAGAAATTCTCGAAACTCATCCACACTTAACCAATTTGGTACCCAAGTGATCCAATGATTTAATGCTTTCAAATGTCACTCAAGAAGCCAATTGTTGCAAAACAAACTCACCCAAAGTATTGATATGATCATTGAAGCTCCAAGGGTGAATTGAACCAAAATTCAAAGGGACCTATCCCTTAAGGGGAAAAGGCGAAACCTAAAGCAAATCAAAAGACCAAAAGAAAACAAAGAGGGTCCCCGCCTTCGGTGGGGCGTGTGTGCGAAAAGGACACAACACCCAATATGATAAAAAGTGTGTATTCCATCTTCAAATGGGAATTTTATGCACTTGTTGATTACCGATGGGACCACATTCATTGAGTGTAGCCATAGATAGCCTAACTTCAAAAAAAATTGGTTTGACGTTAGGATGATGGTGAATGAAACATCCAATTTTTTGGTCCAAATTTAATTGGGAGGGTTATCGAACCTATCATAGGGCAAACATAACCATCATAAGTTTTTAGTCATTCTTTGGATTGTTCATAATTATCTTCTTAAATTTCATCAACAAATAGAAATTCTCCAATGATCATGTTCTCTAGACGCACGAGATCAATGAGTATTCCCCTTTTGGGTTTGTCATTAATACGACCAGTGATATAAAGAGGACCATTAGATGTAGTTATGGATGCATCAATATATGTAAAAGCAATGTCAAGCAACAAAGTGGTTTGGTCCTTCTGAGGTTGAATTTCAATTGTATTTATCATGTTAGAAATATCATCATATTCTTCATCATTATCACTAAATTTCACAAAGTTAGATGAATGACTTGGTAATGGGTTGGTGAATATTTGTAAGTTTTGGTTAGGTGGTGAAACTGATTTATTTTCATTGTCATAATGTTGGACAACTAGATTTGATTAGAGTTGATGAGGTCTTTCACTTCATGCTTAAGGCACATACATCATTTCGTATTGTGTCCAAGTGTATGATGATACTGCAAGAAAAAATTTTGCATTAAAGTTTGGTAGTAATGGTTTACTTGTGTCAATTGGTGTAATCGGAGGAAGTTGAATTAGGTTCTTAATAATTGTAGTATTATCACATGAAGAGAATAGAGTAATTGTGAAAATTACCTATCTCTTGGTCTAATTTGATCTGGAGTTGTATTTGTGGCAACAACACGTGTTTCAATATTATTGGCAGTTTGACCAGTCTCAATCTTAATGATTTTTTTTTTCTTTTTGAATGAAGGTGTAATGTCGCAAAATTGCACCCCTTGCAATTTCACATACATTAGATTGCATCTGCTTTAGTGTCCACTTGCCTAGCATTTTTGTAGGCTCATTTTAGCCCCTACATCAGCTTTTTTCCCTTTCAGGATGCTCAAAACCCATTTTCAACAGCTCCCCTTGCGCATTAGCTTTGTGTCGAACCTTGTGCTTTTCCTGTTCATGTCATTTTGTAGCATGATGTGTCTAGACACTAGCACGTTGTGCAGACATCTGTGCGTTGTGCTAACGTCCTATGCCATTTTGATGTTCAAACGGACATTTTCGAGCATGTTTTCCACTTGTCAGCAAGTTTTGTTGGTGGTAACGACTTGGAATGCCTTGTAACCACTTGGGAAGCTTCTTTTCTCTCCTATTCTCTCTTTATATGCTATCTTTTCAATCTATTTTGGGGTCTTCTAAATATTTCTAGCTTTGGCTCTTGCCTTTTCCTCCTCTATTGCTCTTGCTATCTTGCTTGCACAGATCTTTATAGCTTGCTATAGCAACACTCTTAAGCTCTTACAATGTCCTTTGCAGCTCTCTTGGCTCTTGTAGCTATCTTTGCCTCTCCCTTTGGCTTCCTTAAGCCTTGCAATTGATATCTCTCTTACCTTACGCTTGCGAGCATCTTAGGATTTATCACATCCTTGTAATATGGGTTCTCCTCCTTGAGTGGGGATTTATTTTATCACTCTTGCATTCATTTCATTCCTATTATCTCTATCTATCTACTTGGTTTTTTGTGGAGGTGGGAACACCAAAACGGGGGTTTGACTGAGGAAAACCCCTATACAGCCCTGACATTTTCTCTAGATCTTATGCATGTAGGTATTAAAGACATTCATTTGCTGGAGGCTCCATTACTTTGATTTTTGTGAGCGTCTTCTATCTCTCATCCTCTTTAACTTTATCATTTGTACTTTGTTTCAGTTATGTTACATTCTATTACCTTCCTATACTCTGGAAGTTCTTAGTAAATAGATTGCTAGTAGTCACTTTGTTGTTTTCTGTGACATTCTTGATTTTTGGTCTGCACGAGATTCTAGTGTGCCTTTGGGACTCCAACGCGTTGCACTGTCATCCTTATTCTGCACTATCATCCTTATTCCACGTCGTCGTCCTTTGGTCGAAAACTTGCTAGTTTGTCCAGAAAACCTTTGTCACCTACTTTTTCTAATTCTAGAACTCTTGCATTGTTCCTTGTGGTAGTTTAGGGTAGTTTGCCCCTTGGGAATCTCTTGAGAATAAAGAGACTCATGAGTAGTGAATCCCCCTTCTCAACATTTTGGTGAACCTGACGTGAACCACAACTTTTTTCAAAAAACTAAGAATTTATTTACCCTGACTTGGTGGGGTCATAACGTTTGACTTGGTGCTCGAAATTTAGAACCATTTACATCGTTGGAAAAGTCTCCAAGAGGGCTAATTCAATCCCTAAAATGCAGTGCCTTTAGTAGTAAAATTTTAGGGACTAAGGCAAGTTTTGACCCCAAATTTTACTCTAAAGACCTCCAAAAATGCAAATTATGAGAACCTAGAAAATATCAAAAAAATATGAAAATCAAGATTTTTGGTTTTTCTCAGTTTTTTTACCCCTGGATTGCTCTAGATCGACCGTATCTATATCCCTATTTCAAAATGTATTTTCTATCTTTCTTTTGATCGAGGTAGATCTTGAGAACCTAAAAATTGAATTGTTCCAATTGCTCGTGAAATCGACACCATGTTGAAGTGCTCAAGAAACTGGACTCAATGTAACTTGAACAGGCAGAAAAGGAGTTAATACGTTTGAGTTATGGCCAGTCAAAGTTTGGTCAAACCTTGCAACTAGGCAGGTATTTTTAGGTGAAAAATTGATCATCTTGAAATTCATCAAAATCAACATGAAAATGAAGAGCTCATTGCCATGATCCCAATGTTGCTTGTTTCGTAGAAAATGGAGCTCGTACGACAAAGATATGGCCAACCAAAGTTGAAGGTTGATTGGATGCTGACATGATAGTTGACTGGATGCTAACATGGCAGGTGCAAGTGATGTGGCAAAAATGTTGATCCCCCTCACTAAATTCACGTACCACCACTACACCATGGTTTATTTTTAAGAAATAAAGTGGTGGAGTTTTATTTTATTTCACAAAATCCATTTTGTGGGATTCCAAGTGGATTTTGTGGGATCCCAAGCGGATTTGGTGGGATCGGATTTTGTGGGATTCCAAGCAGATATGGTGGGATTTAAAGGCAACTGATTAAAACCAAATCTCCTAAAAATTAAAAAAATTAACCCCTTAAAAAAATAATGAATAAGCCCGAATTTATAACTAAAATAACCTTTAATGGTCATTAAATAAAAGACAAAACAATCTATGAATAAAAACAAACACCCAAACAAATATAGCCCACGAATGAAAAATGATAAGGGCTTAAAAAAAAATTAAAATTGTTTTTAATGGGGATTGTTATCATTTTATTTGTAAAATAAGGGGGATTGGTTAAATCCTAACCTTAAAGGGGGAAATAAGCCAAAATTATGGTTTTAACCAAATGGGCTAAATTTTTGTATAAAAGGGGATGCAAGGGAGGAATTAGGCATCCAATTCATTCATATCAAGCATCAAGTTCAGAGTCCAAGTGATAGGATTTTGTAGAGCATCCTGAGAGGAGAATTGTGATTCTGAAACTCTGTGTAGATATGTTGGAAGACTGTGGAATTTGCACTTGAAGGAATATTGTTCGAGATCTAGTTTGAAGATTTCTCTCTTGCAAGGTTGCAAAAGATTACTGCATTTGTGAATCTAGTGTCAGGTATAACCAAAGTGTTTTTGATACTTGACTTTATTCTAGAATGATGTATTCAGTATTGTCTAGATTATGCTCAGTATGGATTTTGTAAACAAGGCAAGACACCTCTGTATCTAGCTTGCATTCAGTTAATGCTTTAAGAACTAGGACTGCATTTGTTGTTATTGTTGGAAACACTTATTCAGTGTGGATTTAGGAAGTGCTTGTAGGGTTTGAAACTTCCTTTGTAGTGATAGCTTTATGTACGCAATTAGAAGACCAGATGATGTTGTAAGAAACTTGTAGGGTGCAACATTAATGGCAAATTGATCATGCTTATTGAGCAGATCCAGAGACGTAGCCCTAAGAGGTGAACTCTGTAATCAATTGTGTCTGATCTTTTGGCTTGTTCTTGATGATGGCTTAGTTTTTTAATTCTACAAGTAAACTAATCAATGAGCTCAATAAATTGATGGATTGAGTTTGCATAATGGATTCAAACCATTAATTAAAGATCTTGGCACAAATTTGAGATTTGGTAAGTTAAGCAACTGATTTCAAATTTGATAAATGAAGAACTTAGTTGAATAAGCACACTCTAGAGTTTTTCATATAAAGTGGTATCAGAGCGGTTTCAAAGCTCAAGTTGCTTAAAGAAAAAACTCTAGAGTGTGCTTACTCAACTAAGTTCTTCATTTATTAGATTTGAAATTAGTTGCTTAACTTAATTCCAAATCCATGCCAAGATATTTAAATAATGGTTTGAATCCATTATGCAAACTCAATCCATTAATTTACTGAGCTCATTGATTAATCTATTTGTGAAATTAAAGGATAAGCTATCATGAAGAACAAACCAAAAGATTAGAGACACATTTGGTTACAGAGTTCACCTCTTAGGGCTACGTCTTTAGATCTACTCAATAAGTGTGATCAATTACCATTAATGTTGCCACCTACAAATTACTTACAACATCTGGTCTTTTTACTATATATACAAAGCTGTCACTGCCAGGAAGTTTCAAGCCCTACAAGCACTTCCTGAATCCACATTGAACAAGCACTTCCAACAATAACAATAAATCAATCCTAGTTCTTAAAGCATAACTAAATGCGAACTAGATACAAAGGTATCTTCCCTCAATTAAAAATCATACTAAACATTATTTAGACATTTCTGAATACATCATTCCAGAATAAAGTCTAGTATCAAAAACACTTTGGTTATACTTGACGCTGGATCTTCAGCCTTGCAAGAGAGAAGTCTTCAACCTCGATTTTGAACAACACTCCTTCAAGCACAACCTTCTGACATCGTCTATATGGAGTTTTGAAATCCCAATCCTTCTCTCAGGTTACTCTACAAAATTATATCACTTGGATGCTTGGATCTCGATGTTGAATCCTTGGATGCTTTCTCAAGAGCATACTATGAATTGGATTTTGAATGCTTTGATCTCCATGCCATTCCTTTGCATTCTCATTGCCTTTTATACAAAAATCTGCCCATTATGGTTAAAACCATAAAATTTTTACATTTCTGCTTTAAGGTTAGGATTTAACCAATCCCCCTTATTTTACAAATAAAGCGATAACAATCCCCATTAAAAACCATTTTAATTTGTTTTTTAAGCCCTTATCATTTTTCATTCATGGGCTATATTGGTTTGGGTGTTTGTTTTTATTCATTAGATTATTTTGTCTTTTATTTAATAACCATTAAAGGTTATTTTAGTTATAAATTCAAGCTTATTCATTATTGTTTTAAAAGGGTTAATTTTTTAATTTTTAGGAGATTTGGTTTTAATTCATTGCCTTCAAATCCCACCAAATCCGCTTGGGATCCCACAAAATCCGATTCTACCAAATCCGCTTGGGATCCCACAAAATCCGCTCGGAATCCCACAAAATGGATTTTGTGAAATAAAATAAACCTCCACCACATTATTTGTCAAAAATAAAGCATGGTGTAGTGGTGGTACGTGAATTTAGTGAGGGGGATCCACATTTTTGCCACATCACCTACACTTGCCACATTAGCATATAGTTAACTGCCACATTAACATCCAGTCAACCTTCAACTTTGATTGGCCATATCTTCGCCGTACAAGCTCTGCTTTCTATGAAACGAGAAGCGTTGGGATCATGGCAACAATCTCTTCATTTTGATGCTGATTTTGATGAATTTTGAGATCAAATTTTCACCTAAAAAACCTACCTGATTGCAAGGTTTGACTAAACTTTGACTAGCCATAACTTTGTCATATGAACTCCTTTTTCACTCATTCAAGTTACGTTGAGTCCAGTTTCCCAAGCACTTTGACATGGTGTTGATTTCGAGGGAAATTGGAACAATTAATTTTTTAGAGTTTTGAGATCCACCTGGAACAAGCCTCCCCACTAAAGAACTTTTGGTCTCTAAAAGTGTATTGTTTCTTTGAAACATAACCCATGCTCTGCATTATGCAGATCAACAGGGTCTTAACAATACCAAGGAAGATTCTAGAATACATTGATGCTCCTCCTTGTTCATGTATTGCTCGAACAATGGAAAACTGTGCCTCAGCTTGATACATTCCTTCATCTTTGTACTTCAGAATGGATGATTCAAGGCTTCACCATTCAACTTTGTCCAAGCTGTAGCAACAAGGCCATTAAAAGCACCACCCCCTGTTGGCCTTTTCAATCATCATCTACCTGAGATTGGACTAAGCTTCAAGATTAGACTGAGTCCTGATGTGTGGATGGTCTATCCATCTTATACAAAATGCTCTCCTTCTTCTTCAATAGAAGCTTAGTGACATATTCTCGCCTCCATAATTGTGTCAACCACTGGAGTCCTCTTAAATCCTCGAGTGCTCAAGAAATCTGCATGCAACAATTCTTTAACTTGCATAAAGAAGTCTTCAATTATTTCCCTTCGGATTACAAGAGATATGGCTTCAAAAGCCTTACAAAATCTCAATCTTAAAGGGATACAACTTCATACAAATACTTGCAAAACAATTCTATTTAGAGTCTTTCACTCAAAACCATACTAGTCTTGTATCAACTAACTTATTACAATTACATAGTCAACAAATTTTCCCATCTCTTATAGAGTTGAACAAAGGAACTTTCCTCTTCCAATTGATCCTGTTTCCATTGAGGTTCTTCACAGACTACCTCAGGGATGGTAACCACAGGTGTTTCCTTTACTTCTGCAACCTAATGTTGACTAGTTTCTTTCGTAGACCTCGGTGAATGTCAAAGCTCTGGGTGCAACTTCCAACATTTCTCAACCCAATGCCCACTGATTCTACAGTGAGTACAATAATTCCAGTCTTTGTCCTACATTGTAGTTCCCTTCTTTAGAGAGGAACATTGAAGATGTGTTGCATGCCTCACTGTCTCCTTAGCTTGCATGACTAACTTCCGACAAAGTCTCTACTTCTTGCTACACCTTGCTACACAGTGGTTAGGTGAATGACAAAATGTGCATGGTTGCATATTCCATAAAGCTTTCCCAAAAGGATTACTACTTTAAAAATCAACAATAGATTTAAAGTATTCATCACCTTTGGATTTCCCTTGACCAACTTGAGCATTGAACTACTTAGGAGAACTTGCTTTTCCTTTGTCAGGTTTTGTGCCCAACTGTTGAAGATAATCTGCCTAAGACTTTCCTCCATTAGGTTCATTTTTCCCAAGAGATAATTTATAGTCACTTCCACTACTATAGTTTGAAGTGTCAGCTTCTCCATAGCCCAATCCTTGATATCGAGGTCTCTCTCTGACCTCTAAGGGATTAACAATACCTTGGCCACTGATTCCAAGGCCTTTCCTAATGTAGCCCATCTTTTTCAGCAGCTTTGTATCGATACCCTTGGTATGTTTTTCAAATGTTGCAAAAGCTTGATCATGGTTAAAGGAAGGAATTGAACTTAATTCATTTTTTACCTTCTCTGTCACTTGGTCAACCTCCTGAATGTTTTCCAATGTCTCCTTCTGAACTACTGTAGATGAAGCCTCCAAACTATTAGGTTGTGTGAGGGGTACATACGAGGAATCTTTTGAGTGTGGACAAAAAGTACAAATGTCAAAAATTTTAATCCTGGAAGGACTCTTTACAGCAGAACTTTCTCCCATTTGCTCTTCCACAACACTTTGCAACATCAGGTGTAATTTCGTCTTTTCATCTTCCAAGTCTTCAAGGCAACTTCTCAACTCAACATTTTCCAACTGGAGACGTGGGTTGGCTTCCTCAAGTTCTTGAAGCCTCTCAGACTTATCTTGGTGAAGTGCTTCAATCATCCTTTTCATGGCAACGAAGTCATCCATCATGGATGTGGAAATTATCACCTTAGAAGCTTCCCCTTGCTCAGATTCCATCTTTCTAAAATCTCCTAGATGTTCACCTATTAAACTTGCAAACTTGCAAACCAACAAATTGTCAAATTGATCAAAATGTAAAACTTGCACAAACCAAACTTGAGCTCTGAAACCAGTTTGATATCACTTTATTTTTGAGAAATAAAGTGGCGGAGGTTTATTTTATTTCACAAAATCCATTTTGTGGGATTCCAAATGGATTTTATGGGATCCCAAGTGGACTTGGTGGGATCAAATTTTGTGGGATCCCAAGCAGATTTGGTGGGATTTAAAGGCAACAGATTAAAACCAAATCTCCTAAAAATTAAAAAATTAACCCCTTTAAAACAATAATGAATAAATATGAATTTATAACTAAAATAACCCTTAATGGTTATTAAATAAAAGATAAAATAATCTAATGAATAAAAACAAACACCCAAACCAATATAGCCCGTGAATGAAAAATGATAAGGGCTTTAAAAAAAATTAAAATGGTTTTTATTGGGGATTGTTATCATTTTATTTGTAAAATAAGGGGGATTCGTTAAATCCTAACCTTAAAGGGGAAATGTCCAAATTTTAGGGGAAAAAATTGTATAAAAGAGGGATGCAAGTGAGGCATTAGGCATCCCAATTTATTTTATGCTATTCAAGAATGAAGCATCCAATTCAAATCAAAGAAATTAGAGTATGCTTTTCAGTTGATCATTCAAAATCCAAGTGAGGAGATTTTGCAGAATGACCTGAGAGAAGAATTGCGATTTCAAGACTTTGTGTAGATATGTTAGAAGACTGTGGAATTTGCACTTGAAGGAGTATTGTTTGAGATCCAATTTGAAGACTTCTCTCTTGCAAGGTTGAAGATCCAACGTCAAGTATTACCAAAGTGTTTTTAATAATTGACTTTATTCTGGAATGGTGAATTTAGTAATGTCTGAATTATGCTCAATATGATTTTGTAAATGAGGCAAGACACCTATGTATCTAGTTTGCATTCAGTTGTGCTTTAAGAACTAGGACTGCTTTGTTGTTATTGTTGGAAGCACTTGTTCAGTGTGGATTTAGGAAGTGCTTGTAGGGCTCAAAACTTCCTTGCAATGACAACTTTGTACATGCAGTCAAAAGACCAAATGGTGTAAGCAATTTGCAGGTTCAACATTAATGGCAAATTGATCACGCTTATTGAGCGGATCCAAAAACGTAGCCCAAAGAGGTGAACTATGTAAAAAAATGTGTCTCTGATCTTATGGATTTCTTTTGATGATGGTTTATGTTTAATCCCACAAATAGACTAATCAATGAGCTCAATAAATTGATGGATTGAGTTTACACATTGGATTCAAACCATTAATTAAAGATCTTGGCATAGATTTTGATTCAAGTAAGCTAAGTAACTATTTTCAAATTTGATAAATGAAGAACTTAGTTGAGTAAGCACACTGTAGAGTTTTTTAGATCAAGTGGTATCAGAGCAGTTTCAGAGCTCAAGTTTGGTTTGTGCAAGTTTTCCATTTTGATTAGTTTGACAGTTTGCTGGTTTGCAAGTTTGCAAGTTTGCAAGTTTAATAGGTGAACATCTAAGAGATTTCAAAAAGATGGCATTTGAGCAAGGGGAAGCTTCTAAGGTGACAATGTTTGCATCCATGATGGATGAATTTGTTGCCATGAAAAGGATGATTGAAGTACTTCACCAGGATAAGTCTGAGAGGCTTCAAGAACTTGAGGAATCCAACCAATGTCTCTAGTTGGAAAATACTGAGTTGAGAAGTCACCTTGAAGACATGGAAGACGAAAAGATGACATTACACCTAATGTTATAGAGTGTTGTGGAAGAGAAAATGGGAGAAAGTTCTATTGTAAAGAGTCCTTCCAGGATTGAAAATCCTGACATTTGTACTTTTTGTCCACACTCAAAAGATTCCTTGCATGTACCACTCACATAGCCTAATAGTTTGGAGGCTTCATCTGCAACAATTCAGAAGGAGCCATTGGCAAACAATTAGGAAGTTGATCAAGTGACAGAGAAGTGGGAAATGCCTTGGAATTCATGTCCAAGGGATAGCTAATCCCATAGAAGTGGTAGAATGACCTCATGATATAGGACTAGGTTACGATAAAGAAGAAATTGGAGAATGTTTTGAAGCCTCGTTTGTGAGAATTTATTCAAGTGACGAGTCAATGCAGAAAGAACTTCCACAAGATGGAGATGAACCACACTATGACTACAGATTATCTCCTAGAAAATATGAACATGATGGAGGAAAGTCTAAGGCAGATTATCTTCAGCAGTTCAACTTAGAACCTGACAAAGGAAAATCAGGTTCTCCTAAGCAGTTTAGTGCTCAAGCTGGTCAAGGGAAATCCAAAGGTGATGAATACTTTAAATCTATTGTTGATTTTGAAAGTAGTAATTCTTTTGGGCAAGCCTTATGGAATATGTGACCATGCACATTTTTTCATGCACCTAACCACCGTGTAGCAAGGTGTAGCAAGAAGTAGAGGCTTTGTAGAAAGTTAGTCATGCAAGCTAAGGAGACAACGAGGAATGCATCATACCTTCAACGTTCCTCTCTGAAGAAGGAAATGACAATGCAGGTCAAAGCTCAAAATTATTGTACTCACTGCAGAATCAGTGGACATTGGGTTCAAAAGTGTTGGAAGCTGCACCCAGAACTTTGACGTTCACCGAGATCTACGAAAGAATCGAGTCAATAGGAGGTTGCAAAGGTAAAGGAAGCACCTGTGGTTACCATCCCTAAGGCAGTCTATGAAGAACCTCAACAGAAATAGGATTAGTTGGAAGAGGAAAGTTCCTATGTTCAGCTCCATAAAAGATGGGAAAATTTGTTGACTAAGTAATTGTAATAAGTTAGTTTATACAAGACTAGTATGGTTTTGAGTGAAAGACCCTAAATAGAATTGTTTTGCAAGTATTTGTATGAAGTTGTATCCCTTTAAGATTGAGATTTTGTAAGGATTTTGAAGCCATATCTCTTTTAATCCAAAGGGAAATAATTGAAGACTTCTTTATGTAGGTTAAAGAATTGTTGTGTGTGGCAGTTGACTGGATGCTGACATGGCAAGTGCAGGTGATGTGGAAAAAATGTGGATCCCCCTCACTAAATTCACATACCACCACTACACCATGCTTTTTTTTTGAGAAATAAAGTGGTGGAGGTTTATTTTATTTTACAAAATCCATTTTGTGGGATTCCAAGCTGATTTTGTGGGATCCCAAGTGGATTTGGTGGGATTTAAAGGATTCAGATTAAAAAAAAATCTCCTAAAAATTAAAAATTAACCCCTTTAAAAAAAATAATGAATAAGCCCGAATTTATAACTAAAATTGATCTAGAAGCATCCTTGGTTCTTGGCAATCTTGCATCAACAAAAAATATTTTCTTTCAATTTTGTTCTTGTTTTGTTCTTGCTCAGTTCATGTTGGTGGATTCATCATATTTGCTCACCAGACCCTATGGATCTATGTGTACATCATGGACATGTTCATTTTCCTTATTCCAAGATTTGAGCGCGATTGGATCTTTTTCTAGCAAGTTAGTGGTAGTTTCTTGAACCGGCAACAGAATAATTTTGAAACCTAATGGTTAATTTGATCGTTCATGGATCGTCCCCGTAACTTGCAGATCTTGAAGGTGTGATTCAAATTGTTCCATGGAGCATCCCCGACCGTAATGTTAGGTCCACACTTCATCTTATGCATTCACTAATGAGTAATTCAAATTGAGGCTGACCTATTCATGCACCCATTACATTTTCTTTCATTAGAGATTGTAATGATCCTTGGTTGATGTAGATGATTCTAGATCCTTGGATGTGATATAAATCATTGTAATAGGTCAATAGGAAAGTAGAGTTGATTAAATTAGAGATAGATAGGATTTGATATGTTAGATTCACTTGCATTAAGGAGCATTTATGAATATTGTATTTTGAACGTGTTATATTAGGCTTGTGAGCCGAATCTGTAAGCTCAGATGTTGCTGGCCGATTGTAATCAATATTTTTGTTAATGAGAATGTTTGAATTTGCATTTGCCTCCATATTCCGTGTTGCTTCTATTGTGTTACTCTTGTCGCATGGTCTAAATTGTTCTCTTTGAGGACCCTCCTACCATGGCTGCACCATATTGGTATCAGAGTTAGATTCGATCTGTGAGAGGAGATGGAGCACTTGGAAATGCAGACCAAGCTTTAATGGAGATGTTGAGAGGAATTGTTGCCAGATTAGTTGTAGTTGAAACGACCTTGAGAAGAGGTCGGCTAGTTGATGATGTGAATGATGAAGAGGTAGAAGTACAAGAAGAAAGGGGAAGAGAAGATCAACCTAGCTTGGATTAGGAAGAAGAGAGGTTCATAAGAGCCCTAACTAGAGCTAATACAAAACCACATTTTAATCCACTAGATTATAATGGTAAGTTGGATTCAGAAGAATTGCTTGATTGGATAACAAAGATGAAAAAGTATTTTTATTTTGAAGGTACCACTGAAGATAAGAAGGTTAAATTTTATTTTACAAAGTTGAAAGGACATGCATCCCTTTGGTGGGAACATTTGTAGACAGATAGGCAAAGAAGAGGAAATGAGAAGATCAAATCATGGGATCATATGGTGAATAAGTTGAAGAAAAAGTTTATGCCTATAGACTACCATATTAGTTTGTTTCAGAAGTTGCAGAATTTGAAGCAGAAGGAGTCAAGTGTGACAAAGTATACTGAAGAGTTCTATAAGTTGAATATTAGATTTGGACATTCAAAGGATGAGATTGAGCAAGTAGCCAGATATGTGAATGGTTTGAGGTTGTCTATACAAGATGAGATTAGTTTGATCAAGTTGTGGAGTGCGGAGGAAGCATATCAATGTGCCCTAAAAGTAGAAGAGAAATTGAATAAAAGACATGAGCAGAGACAAAGAGGAAGAGGTGGAAGAATTCAAAGAGGAAGAACTTTTACTAGAGGAGGAAGAGGATCTTTTCTAGATCAGATTAAGGATAAGGAGGTTAGTAAGAATGATAATGCATATAATAGAGGTGATGGAAAATCTTACAAAAGAGGAGGATATGGTGGTTACCAGAATGAAGGTTATAGAAAAGATGATAAAGAGAAAAGAGTATTCAGAGGAACTTGTTTTAAATGTGGTGAAGGACATAGAGCATTTGAATGTAATCAGGGATAAACAAGTAGAAAGACAAAAAACAATAGAATAAAAACCTTTGTTGAGGAGGATCATGCTGGATCATCGACTAAAACGGAAGAAGTGTTGGTGAATAGAAGAGTATTGTGTCAAAGTGAGTTGGAGTAGGAGCCGTTGCAAAGAAAGAATTTGTTTTGGACCAGATGCAAGGTAGCTAGTAAATGTTGCAAAGTGATTGTTGATAGTGGAAGTTTTGAGAACCTGGTTTCTGAAGAGATGGTGACCAAATTGAAGTTGGAAAGGTTGAAGCACCCGAAGCCCTATTAGATAGCTTGGATTCAAGATGAGCATAATATTTTGGTAAGTGAACAATGTTTGGTGAAATTGAAGATAGGAAATTACCATGATGAAGTTCTATGTGATATCATGCCTATGGATGTATGCCATGTTTTGTTGGGAAGACCTTGGTAGTATGATAGAAAAGCTATTCATGATGGAAAGAAGAATATATACACCATTGTTGCTAATGGGATGAAGCAAACTTTGTTGCCATTAGAAGATGTTCCTAAAGTTGAAGTTTGTACGAATGCTAGGGTTTTTCTTGTTGATGGAAGGAGATTCCTTGATGGATTGAGACATGAGAATGTGTGTTATGCCTTAGTTCCTATGAAGGATGATGATTTAAAGCATGTAGAAGAACACCTAGAAGAGATAAAGGAGTTGTTGACAAAATATGAGATCATTTCAGATAATGTACCTGATGGATTGCCACCTGTGAGGAGTATTAGTCATTGCATGGATTTGATTCATAGAGCTAGTTTTCCTAGTAAAGTAGCATACCAAATGACACTTGCGAAGAATGAGGAGTTGAATAGACAAGTGCAAGAATTGTTGAGAAAAAGGTTTGATCAGAGAAACTTAAGTCCATGTGTAGTACTTGATGTATTAGCAACTAAGAAGGATGGAGAATAGAGGATGTGTATAGACTCTAGAGCCATAAACAAGATCACGGTGAAGTATAGATTTCCTTTGCCCCATATGGATGACATTATGGATTGTTTGAGTGGAGCTAGATACTTTACAAAGATATATTTCAAGAGTGGATATCATCAGATCAGAATCAGAGAAGGGGATGAATGGAAAACAACGTTCAAGACAAATGAAGGATTGAATGAATGGTTGGTGATGTCTTTCAGACTAAAAAATGCACTAAGTACTTTCATGAGGCTGATGAATGAGATATTAAAGAAATTCTTGGGAAAGTTTGTTATTGTTTACTTGGATGACATCTTGATTTTCAGTAAGAGTAGAGATGAACATTTGTGGCATATAAGACAAGTTTTGCAGAGGTTGAGGGAAGAGCAGTTGCTGATAAACATTAAGAAGTGTAGTTTCATGAAGGAATAATTGGTATATCTAGGATTTGTGGTATCAATGGATGGATTGAAGATGGGCCCTGAGAAGGTAAGAGCAATTTTTGAGTGGCCTACACTGGATAACATTGGAGAGGTAAGATCGTTTCATGGATTGGCTAGTTTCTACTGGAAGTTCATTAGGAATTTCAGTTCTATCTGTAGTCCTATGACAAAAATAATGAGAGGAGATAAGAAGGATTTTAGGTGGACATCTGGAGTAGATTGGAGGTTTGAGTTGTTGAAATAGAAGGTGACTGAGCAGCCTGTGTTGGCTTTACCATATTTTAATGAGGTATTTCAAGTAGACTGTGATGCAAGTGGGAATGCAATTGGAGCAGTATTAAGTCAAGAAGGAAGACCTGTAGCTTATTTTAGTGAGAAATTTAATGATGCTAGGAGAAGATATTCAGTGTATGATCAGGAGTTTTATGCCATAGTTCAAGCCTTGAAGAAGTGGAGACATTATTTGTTTCCTAAGGAGTTTGTGTTGTATACCGATCATTAGGCTTTGCAATATTTGAATAGTCAAGGTAAGTTGAATCAAAGACACATGAGATGGGTAGAATTCTTGCAGAGTTATACTTTTTTTTTGAAGCATAGGAGTGGAAAGTCAAATAGAGTTGTTGATGCCTTAAGTAAGAGAAGGCATTTACTGACAGAGATGAGAGTGGAGGTATTAGGTTTTGATGAATTGAAGAACTTGTATGAGGAAGACCTGAATTTTGCAGAATCGTGGAGAGCTTGTAAAGAACCAATTTTAGAGCATAGGAGTCAGTGGTTAGATTATTTCATTCAGGAGGATATGTTGTTTAGAGGTAATTGGTTGTGTATACCTCAGAGTTCAATGAGGGATAACCTGGTGAAAGAGAAACATAGTGGAGGATTGTTAGGACACTTTGGGATTGATAAGACAATAGCATTGGTAAGTGAGAATTACTTTTGGCCGCAGATTTATAAGGATGTGAGGAAATTTGTGCAAAGTTGTAGATTTTGTCAAGTTGCAAAAGGGAGTAGTCATAATGTTGGATTGTATAAGTCGTTGACAGTTCCGGAGAGCCCTTGGGAGGATATTAGCATGGATTTCATACTTGGTTTTCCAAAGACACAAAGAGGTAATGATTCTATATTTGTGGTAGTGGATAGATTTTCTAAAATGGCACATTTCATACCTTGTAAGAAGACAATAGATGCAATACATGTAGCAGACTTATTTTTCAAGGAAGTGGTCAAATTGCATGGGTTACCTAGGAGTATTGTTTCAGACAGGGACACAAAATTTGTTGGTTACTTTTGGAGGACACTTTGGAAGAAGTTGAAGACAAATTTGAAGTTTAGTTCTAATTTTCACCGCATAATGATGGACAGAAAGAGGTAGTAAATAGGAGTTTGGGGAATTTGCTGAGATGCTTGGTTGGAGAGAAGGCCGAAAGTTGGGATTTAGTCCTTGCAAAAGTAGAGTTTGCTTACAATAATTCAATGAACAAGAGAACCAGAAAGACACCTTTTGAGATTGTTACTGGAGTTCACCCTAGAGGTATATCAGAGTTGAGAGATATCAGTATGGAAGATAAAAGGAGTGAAAAAGTAGAAGAATTTGCGGAACATATGAAGAAAGTGCATACTCAAGTGAAGGAGCAATTGGAAGATATGAACCAGAAGTATAAGGAGAAAGCAAATGAAAAGCGGAGACATAAGGAGTTCAAAGTTGGAGATGAAGTGATGGTGTATTTGTGGAAGGAAATTTTTCCAGTTGGCACATACAATAAGTTGAAGATAAGGAAGTTTGGACCCTGTAAGATTTTGAAGAAGTTCGATTCAGGAAATGCATATGAAGTGGAGTTATCAGATGACATGGGTATATCACCTATATTTAACATTGTAGATCTACATCAGTACCATGAAGTAGAATTCAGTGAAGACAGTGAAGTAAAATTGGAGAATTATTTTCCTAAACAACAGTCAGATGAGATTGAAGAGATTTTGGATATCAGAGATGGGAGGAAGAACCATGGGAAATAGTACAAAGAATATCTTGTGAAGTGGAAAGATAGACAAGTGGAGGATTCTTCTTGGATTTCTCAAGCTGAGGTAGACCATCTTGGTTTTCCTTTATCCCTAGCAAAGTGAGGGACTCACTTTTCAATAACCCTAGATGTTTGATGCAGGAGAATCCTTGGTTCTTGGCAATCTTGCATCAACAAAAATATTTTCTTTTAGTTTTTTTCTTGTTCTGTTCTTGCTCAGTTCATGTTGGTGGATTCATCATATTTGCTCACCAAACCTTGTGGATCTATGTGTACATCATGGACATGTTCATTTGCCTTATTCCAAGATTTGAGACCGATTGGATATTTTTCTTGCAAGTTATTGCTTCCGGATTTAGTGGCAGTTTCTTGAACCAACATCAAAATAATTTTCAAACCTAACGGTTAATTTGATCGTTCGTGGATTGTCCCCATAACTTGCGGATCTTGATGGTGTGATTCAAATTGTTCTGTGGAGTGTCCCCAATCTTAATGTTAGGTCCACACTTCATCTTATGCATTCACTGATGAGTAATTCAAATTGAGGCCGACATATTCATGCACCCGTTACATTTTCTTTCATTGGAGATTATAATGATCCTTGGCCGACACAGATGATTCTAGATCCCTGGATGTGATATAAATCATTGTAATAGGTCATTAGGAAGGTAGAGTTGATTAGATTAGAGTCAGATAGGATTTGATATGTAAGATTTTTGCTCGCATGAAGGAACATATATAAATATTGTATTTTGAACATGTTATATTAGGCCTGTGAGCCGAATCTGTAAGCCTGGATGTTGTCGGCCGATTGTAATCAAGATTTATGTTAATGAGAATTTTTGAATCTGCATCTGCCTCCATATTCCATGTTGCTTCTATTGTGTTACTCTTGATGTATGGTCAGGATTGTTCTCTTTAAGGACCCTCCTACCATGGTTGCACCAAAAATAACCTTTAATGGTCATTAAATAAAATACAAAACAATATAATGAATAAAAACAAACACCCAAACCAATATATCTCATGAATGAAAAACAATAAGGGCTTGTAAACAAATTAAAATGGTTTTTAATGGGGATTGTTATCATTTTATTTGTAAAATAAGGGGGATTGGTTAAATCCTAACCTTAAAGGGGAAATGTCCAAATTTTATGGTTTTAATCATAATGAGAAATTTTTTGTATAAAAGGGGGATGCAAGTGAGGCATTAGGCATCCCAATTCAGTTTATGCTATTCAAGAATGAAGCATCCAATTCATATCAAAACAATTAGAGTATGCTTTTGAGTTGATCATTCATAATCCAAGTGAGGAAATTTTACAGGACAAGTTGAGAGAAGAATTGTGATTTCGAGACTTTGTGCATATACGTTAGAAGACTATGGAATTTTCACTTTAAGGAGTATTGTTCGAGATCCAATTTGAAGACTTCTCTCTTGCAAGGTTGAAGATCCAATGACATGTATAACTAGAGTGTTTTTAATACTTGACTTTATTCTGGAATGGTGAAACTAGTAATGTCTAAATTATGCTCAGTATGATTTTGTAAATGAGGCAAGACACCTCTATATCTAGTTTGCATTCAGTTGTGCTTGAAGAACTAGGACTGCGTTGTTGTTATTGTTGGAAGCACTTGTTCAGTGTGGATTTAGGAAGTGCTTGTAAGGCTTGAAACTTCCTTGCAGTGACAAATTTGTACATGCAGTCAGAAGACCAGATGGTGTAAGCAATTTGTAGGTTCAACATTAATGGAAAATTGATCATGCTTATTGAGCAGATCTGAAGACATAGCCTAGACAGGTGAACTATGTAAACAAATGTGTCTTTGATCTTATGGCTTGCTTTTGATGATGGTTTATGTTTAATTCCACAAATAGGAAAATCAATGAGCTAAGTAAATTGATGGATTGAGTTTACACATTGGATTCAGACCATTAATTAAAGATCTTGGCATAGATTTGGATTCAAGTGAGTTAAGTAACTATTTTCAAATATGATAAATGAAGAAATTAGTTGAGTAAGAACACTCTAGATTTTTTCAGATCATCCTCATTCTATCTCTTCCCATCTTTGTTAAGAAGCTTCAAGAAGTTCTCTTACAAGCATGTGGAAATGAGTTCTTGTCTCCTTTCTTATTATTCTTTGTTAATCCCTCTCTTGAAATTCCTTCTAAGGATATTTTGGGGCAAGAGGATGAAATCATTGATACCTTTCTTAATCTCAATCTACCTTCTCTTCATTCCAATGCAGTCTCCTTTAGAGATGATGCATTAGCAAATGATGAATCTCCTTCCACATTTGATCATCCTTGGATCGATGTTGAGAATATTTCTTTGAATAATTATTCTACTAGTTGTGATGGTTCTATAAATATAATATGTCTTTACTGGCCCTCAAGGGCCCAAGAGACCATTCATTTATCTAACTCCAGCTAGTCCTTCTCCTAAAAGGACTTGTTCTATTAACGATGTCCCATTTGATAGTGATTCTCTTGATCTTTCTATGGATCACTCTTATAGAGTGGTAGCCCATACTTATAATACTAGAATGAATAAACAAAATGTTAATTGACCTACTTCTTTACCACCTTCTCAATGTTGAACAAGACAGCTGAGAGGGGGGGTGAATCAGTTGTCACAAATTTAAACTTTAATTCATTCATCGAAACTAATCCTTAACACTGCTTAGCAGATTAAACAATGAATACTAATGCAGAAATTGAAAACCATCACATAAACACAATAACATCAAATTTATGTGGAAAACCCAATAAGGGAAAAACCACAGTGAGGATTAAATCATGCTACGCCCTTAATATTGGTGTACATCGGGTTATGAATAGTTAGCTTGTGGCTATCTTAACTCCTAATTAAGTTATGTTATCATTATTACATTATTATTTAGTTGGTTAGGTTATCCTAAGGCTTATATAGGGGTGTCTAAGTCGGCCTAGGTGATATCCTAGGCATAAATAGGTATATATAGGAGGTTGTGAGTCTTAATTCATCATCATATTGTGAATTGTGTTCTCATTGGAGATATTTGGAGGTTTTCCCCCTCGAAGTGGATTGTTATTCTCATTTATTATCAACTATTTGTAGCATATTTCCTATCAAATTCTTCTATTGTACAAGTATTTCATTACAAGTGGTATTAGACCATGATCTTGGCACCATAGAGGCAAGGTTTTTCTCAATATTGGAGGTGATTTTGGGAAGAGCGTATTTTTCAGATTTTAGCAAAAAAAAGTTTTCTAATTTTTAAAGGGTTTTTGAAGAACATATTAAAAAAGCTACAGTTTGGATTTCAAAGAAATTGGAGTAGAATTGAGCGAATTATTGTAGAAATAGGGTTTTATACAATTTATTTGGATTCTACATATCTCTTACATCCTGCAAAATTAGAGTCTAATTTTTAGTGGGTTTTTTGAGATGTACTAAAGGAGAATACAGTCCAAAATTTAGAGAAATTGGATCATAAATAAGTGATTTATTAAAAAATTAGGGTTTCCACAAATATCACTCTCAAGGCTGCAAATCTACTTATTTCTTGAAAACAATTTTAGGTGAGAGCCATTTTCCCTAGTAAGTTACAGTAAAAATTTTAGAGAATATAAATTTCATTTGTGTGAATTATTTTAAAAGTATGGGCTCTGATCATGACGGGGCCTGCAACAAGGGGCAAAAAGAATGTTGTCACACCGAGGAAGAATCTTGATAAGGATGGGGTAACAATAGATGATATTAATACTAATGAGGAAATCAATAAGGTCAAGGAAGAAGTTTCCTCAATGAAGATGGATATGTGTGACCTAAGAGGAGATATATCTGATATAAGAAGCATGTTAAGTGCCTATATGAATGAACCAAGAAAGGAGTTCTCAAGCAATCAAGGTGAAACTTCTAGGTCAACTAATATTGAAACAAATTTTAATACTCTTATGGGATCTAGGAGTTTGTTTCCAAACATGGATATGTGCAAGTTCGATGGAAAGGATCCTCTAACATGGATAAACCAAATGGACATTTTTTTTGAAGTAGATCAAATCCCAAATGGACAAAAGGTTAGGATGGATTCCCTATATCTAGAACCAAATCAATTCATTTGGTATCGTTGGATTTGTACTCATCAAAGGAAAAATGGTCTCTCCGTCTCATGGTTAATTTTTATAGATGAACTCCAAGCACAATATAACAATAGTTTGACAGAAAACTTCTTCAACTAACTTGCTAAACTTTGACAAACAGGATCAGTTAAGGATTATATTCAGCAATTCTAAAATCTATCCTTCAGAGTGGATACAATTACAAAGGAGAACTTGAATGATTTATTCTTTGGTGGTCTCAAGGATCACATTCAACATGAGGTACACATGTTTAGTCCTAGCTCTATAAATGAGTCTTTTATCTTAGCACACAAGGTAGAGGGGAAGTATTTGATTCCTAAGAAGCAAGGGGCTAATGTGACAAGAGAGAAAGGATTTTCAACACATTCTCTTCCTCAACCTACTAGGTTGACTCCACAACAAATTTAGGAGAAAATAGAAAAAGAGTTGTGTTTCAACTGTGATAGAAAATACAGTCAAAGACATAAATGTAGTGAAAAGAAATTGTTATATATCGAAGGTCCAAGTGAGGAAGAAGAGGAGGAATCCATATTAGAGGATAAAAGGGAGTCAAATGAGGAATCACATGATTCTCAACCAATCATTTCTTGTCATACACTCTTAGGTTTCAGTGCTCCACAAACTCTCAAGGTAGCGGGGTTCATAAAGAAGCATAAAGTAATAGTGTTGATCGACTCAGGTAGCACTCATAATTTCATCAACAAAAAGTTGGCTACTCGTCTAATTTTTTTTATATATCCAGCTCCAGAGTTTCAGGTTTTGATTGCAGATGGTGGTATATTTAGTTGTTCAGGGAAGTGTCATAGCATTAAATTATCCATGGAAGATTATAAACTTGATACCCCAATGTATACGATATCCATGGGTGCAGTAGATATTATTTTGGGAGTACAATGGCTTACTACATTGGGAACAATTGAGATGAACTTCCAAGAACTTTTCATGAGATTTCAATCACAAGGAAAGGTAGTAGAGCTAAGGGGGTTGAAGGAAAAGTCCCCACAGATGGTAAGCTCTCATCAAATGCAAAAGTTTCTTAAGAAAGAAGTGGATGGATTTGTGGCCCAGCTATGTTCATTAGAAGTCTCTCAATCTAATGCTCCTACTCATCTAGATTTACAATAAATAATTAATCGTCACTCAGTTGTTCTTGGAGATATTCCTAAAGGACTTCCTCCTAAGAGGGATCATGATCAAACCATACAACTAGTTCTAGGGAGCCAATCACCGAACATCAAACCTTACAAGTACCCACACATACAAAAAAGTGAGATAGAAAAAATTGTTGAGGAGATGCTAGAGGCAAGAATTTTTAGGCATAGCCGAAGTGCTTACTCCTTGCCTGTGATGATGGTACGTAAGAAGGATGAAACTTGGCACATGTGTTCGGATTATAGAGTTCTCAACATATACACCATTAAATATAAATTTCCTATTCTAGTCATTTTTTATTTTCTCGATGAATTGAATGGAGCTATGCATTTTACCAAGTTAGATCTTAGATCTGGTTATCACCAAATTCAGATTAAGGAGGAAGATATTTGTAAGACAAAATTTCAGACTCATGAGGGTCATTATGGATTTTTGGTGATGTCATTCAATCTTACGTCCAATGCACCATCTACATTCCAAAGTTTGATGAATTCCATTTTTAAGTTCTTGAGAAAGTTTGTGTTAGTGTTCTTTGATGATATATTGATTTATAGCAAGACTTGGGAAGAACATTTGCAGCATGTAGATCAAGCATTACAAATACTCAAAGATCATAAACTCTATGCTAATCCATCCAAGTGTGTTTTTGGTCTTAAGGAGGTGGAGTATTTGGGACACATAGTTTCATATGAAGGAGTAAAGGTGGACCCTAACAAAATTAAGTCTATCAAGAAATGGCCTATTCCAAAAACCATTAAGAAACTGAGGGGTTTCTTGGGATTGACAAGGTACTATAGAATATTTGTGAAGAATTATGGTCGTATAGCAGTACCCCTCACCACTCTATTGAAGAAGGATTCTACTCATTGGAATGAGTCTGCGAATGCAACATTTGAGAGATTGAAGGAGGCTATGTGTACAACTCCAGTGCTTTCCACTCCTGACTTCACCAAGGAATTCATTGTGGAATGAGATGCTTCAGGAAATGGGATAGGAGTAGTTCTCATGCAAGAAGGTCGACCAATTTCTTTTGAGAGTCATCAATTAAAGGGTAAAAATTAGCTAAAACCTATTTATGAGAAGGAAATGCAGGTGATCCTTCACGTAGTTAAACAATGGAAGCCTTATCTAATGGGTAGACAATTCAAGGTTAAGATAGATCATGATAGCCTAAAATATTTTTTGGAACAAATATTATCTTCTGAAGAGCAACAAAAATGGGTCACTTAGATGTTAGGATATGAATTTGACATTGTAAATAAGAAAGGGAAGGACAATATTGTGGCAGATGCACTTTCTAGGAAGGATGAGAAAGATGAAGCCTTATTGTGTGCCCTTTCAATATTACAAGCAAATTGGGTGGAAGAATCCAAAGAAGAGTGGAAAAATGATGTTGCGACAAGTAACCTCACCCAACAATTAAAAAGTGATCCTAGTAGTTCAAATAAGTTTTGTTGGAAGGGAGATACTCTTTGGTATAAAGAGCATTTATATCTTTGCAAGAATTCCACTCTTAAACAAAAGATTCTCATAGAACTACATGAGTCTCTAGTTGGTGGTCATTCAGGATTTCTGAAGACATATCATCGAGTCAAGAAATATTTTTTTGGGAAGGGCTAAAAGATGATGTTCAAAAATTTGAGGCTGAATGTTTGGTTTGTCAAAGGAATAATGGGGAGACAATTAAGACACCAGGTCTCTTGTAGCCCTTATCTATTCCTAGTGGTGTAGGAGCACCCAAGGCCTTCAAGGAGTTGTTCAAGAGCCAGGAGTTTGCAAGGGTCAGGAGGACCTATCCATTATATCAAAACATCAACTATGACCTTTTGAAGCCTATAATGGCATTTGGAGAGGATAAATGCAATGAGAGAGTCAACTGTCCTAAGGGTCTTGATAAGGATCTTGGGACCAAAATGCAATATAAAGGGAAAATCATGTTCTAGGGGTTTGATTAGTAATCTAATGCTTTAATTGGGTCAAATAATGTTGGACATTGAAGATCCAAGGGTTTTTAGATAATAGAATTTAATAAATTTCAAGATTGTAATTTCAAATTTTTGAATTTCACTTTAGGCGGGAAAAGGAGTTTTAGGTGTTTTAGAGGTAATTATGCATTGTAATCAATTAAAATTAGTTGGATCAGTTGGGGGATGGTTCTATAACCCAAAAATGGTCATTTGTACGGAGGTTGGGCATTTGGAGAAGTGACTGTACGGACTGCTACAGGAAATAGTGAAAAAACATAGTTTTCTTGCATTTTCTTGAGTCTTTTTGATGATATATTGATTCATTTTGAATTTCTAATCAATTGGATGGTTTAAGAACCTGTATTTACTTTCAATTAACCTCTTGAATGATCTGATGGATGTTAGGAATCAGTTTTTGTAACATATTGCTGACTGTCCTCAAGAATAACACAAAATTTTCACTAGTTTTGGTGGTTTTCATGGATGATTGATCCATTTCAAGGTATAATGCTGCTGTGACCTATGAAATGGATCATTCCTAACATGTAACATACATATTTAACAAACTAATGTGCAGGGAAGAAGAATATTGAGGTGTATACCAAGATCTCACAATGCAAAGTGCTTGAAGTTGGAGGCTAGGGTATAGCAGCAGAAGATCTACCTTAATGAGGGGCATGTTTTTGAGTTGGGATAGACTAAATATGTTGTCCTAATGGTGTAGAGTCAATGATCAAGTTCTGGAAGTGATTGGAAGGTTAGTTTTTAAGAAGCCCTAGTTTTTGAGGCAAGTTAAGGAGGGGTTTGTGTTTGAGCATGTTAGATGTGTCATAGAGGTAAAAAAAACTTGGATTCTTTGGTTTTGAGTCATTTTAAGGGACTTTTGAAAGTTTCATTGTCAGGGGCTGAGTTTAAAGAGGGGTTGCTTTGAAAAAGTGGGCTAATTAGGCCTAAATTTGAGGAAACAACAGATTTTTGATTGGTGTGATCCAAAAAAAGTGCCATCAAGAATCTAGTATGTTATGTATAGTCACAAACCACATCTGCTTCAATCATTATTTTGGAGATTCCTTTGGAAAGTTTGAGTGAAAAGTCAAAAATCCTTCGCTAGAGGCCTAGTTGGCTAGTAGCCTAGTTAAGGTGAAAATTTGGTTTTGTGTCTAAGTGAAAGGGTTGGGTTTTGAAATCATTCAAAACAAGTTTTTTTGGGTCTCTTAAGAGTTTTCCTAGGGTTTGGGTCCATAAGGAAGGAAAATAAGTCATTTGGTGCATTATTGAGGTTTGTCTCCACCAGGGTGCCTGAAGAAGGGTTGAGATTGCATCATTAAGTTCCTTGAAATATTTGTGTTTCTTTCAAAGTCCCAGACCCTCTGCATCACCTAGCCAACATTGGGAAGAGGTATCCATGGACTTCATTACAGGGCCTCCCAAATCTAAAGTCCAGAATGTCATCTTGGTAGTAGTTGATCACCTCACTAAATATGCACATTTCATTGCATTATCACATCCTTTTACAACAAGTGTAGTGGCAAAATTTGTTTTGGAGAATATCCAAAAGCTGCATGGTACACCTAAGGTTATTGTTAGTGATCGTGATCCTATCCTCACTAGTCACTTTTGGAAAGATTTATTCTCATGGTTGGGTACTCAATTGGCTCATAGCTCTTCATACCACCCTCACTCAGATGACAAAATTTAGGTTGTTAATAAGTGTTTGGAAGGATATATACATTGTTTCACTTTAGAGAAATAGTCTCAATGGGTAGATTGGCTACCACTTGCAGAATGGTGGTATACCACTTCTTTTCATAACTCATCAAAATTGTCTCCTTTTTTGGCACTTTATGGATATCATCCTCCTTCGATCACATCATCATTAAAGGTGTCACCAAGAGTTCAAGCAATATAGGACCACTTGCTTCATCAACAATAGGTACTTTTGAGACTTAAGGAGAATTTGGCCATGGCACAAAATTGAGTGAAACAATAGGTGAACCAACATCATAGTGAAAGAAGTTTTGAATTTGGGGATTGGGTCTTCTTGAGATTGCAGCCTTATAAGAAAATCTCACAAAAGCAACTAAAAAAGAATAATAAGTTATCTCCAAGGTATTATGGGCCATACCAAATCATGCAAAAGATTAGTAGTGTTGCCTATAATCTAGAGTTTCCACCAACAACAAAGATACATCCAGTTTTTCATGTCTCTTGTTTGAAGAAGGTAATTGGGTATAATATTCCAACTCAAACAACACTACCAATGTTTGATAAAGAAGGAAGAATCATTTTGGAACTAGAGTACATTTTTCAAACACGCGCAAAGAAACTGAGGAATAGAACTCTCACTGAGTATCTCATCCAATGGAAGAATTTACTAGTTGAAGATGGCACATGGGAGGATGAGGAGTTCATTCAAAAGAATCCACACTTGATTAGCATTTAGGACAATACTTCTTTGAAGAGGGGGGGCATGTTACGCCCTTAATATTGGTGTACATTGGGTTATGAATAGTCGGCTTGTGGCTATCTTAACTCCTAATTAATCCATGTTATCAATATTATATTATTATTTAGTTGGTTAGGTCAGCCTAGGGCTTCTATAGGGGTGTCCAAGTCACCCTAGGTGATAGCCTAAGAATAAATAGGTATATATAGGAGGTTGTGAGTCTTAATTCATCTTCATATTGTGAATTGTGTTCTCATTGGAGATATCTGAAGGTTTCCCCCATCGAAGTGACTGGTTATTTTTAGTTATTATCAAGTATTTGCAACATATTTCCTATGATCTTCTTCTATTGTGCAAGTATTTGATTACAACTCACACTATAGAGAATATCAAAACCAATTACAAGAGGCTTACTACTTGAGAAACAAGGCTCACTGCCAAAACAAGGACTCACTATCCAACAAAGCTAACAACCCAAAGGGTTCACTGCCATAGAGATACAAAGAAGATAAAGAAGTCTTGTTACCAAGAGAAGAAAATCTCAATGCAACAAAGGATTCCACCACAATTCTCTCAATCCACTTGCAGACATGCATGAATGATAGAGTGCACCTTCAACTCACTACTTCTAGAAACTGAAAATTTAGGCTTCACATTGATCTTCCATTCTCGCATCATACACACACATTGATCTTCCATCTTCAATACTCGCATCATACACACACACACTAACTCACACTAATTGTCTGGCCAACTAGTAGTTGTCTAACCTTGTGGAATTCTCAGGTTGCCAAGACCTTGTTACTGTCTTGCCGACTGGAGCTATCGTTGTGACTTGTGGTGTTTGCTGTAACCTTATGTCGAGTGGGTTGGTCTGGCCGACAGGTTGTTCATAGTGGTTGTCGGGGAGATCCTTGGACAAAAGGCTTGCTTCGGCATGATGTCTCATCGAATAGTGGAAGTCTCGCCAACAGAGCTAAATGTGTTTGTTATCGGATGTTTGTCTTGCTGACATTGCTACGTGTGTTTATTATTGGATGTCTTCAGTGAGACTCCTAGCAAAAGGTGGTCTCAAGGTAACATCGAAGCCTCGGTAAGAACTCTTGGCGACATGTGATATGTCTCACCGATAAGTATACACTTGGAGTCATTGAAGTAACATGGATGCTTCGATATAACGTCTCAGTGACAGTGTAAGTCTCGCCGATGGGAATACTGGTGTCGATGTGACTTTTTGAACATCGGTATGATCTCTTGGCGAAAGTGGTAGTCTTGCTGATAGTGCTACATGTGGGGATTGTTAGTATGAAGTCTTGGCAATATGACTTGTCTCGCTGACAATTTTGCTCGATGGATATCAGTATGACTTAAAGATCTATGAGACTCTTAGCGATAGGGGAACTCTTGCCGATAGAGCTTCACAATATGGATTTGCGTTCAGTGTAACCTCTTGCCGAAGGTGATGTCTCTTGGAATTAATGACAATCAGGGCTTTGTGGCATCGGGGAGACACAATTAGTGTCTCACCGACATGTGAATACATTTTGAACACCTTTGACCACTTGACTATCCTACGTGGTTTTTCCTTGACCAATCAGGGAGCAGAATGGGAACCGCTAGCAGTTGGACTATTGTAGCTATTGCTGAGAGGAAGATCGACAGACCATGGGGGTCATGGATATACTCAGAGATTGAAGATTGTGGTTGGTTCGGTAATAGTTGGATGAATAGTTCAATGTATGATTAGTGTGAATTCAATTCTGAGAGTATTGTAACTTGAATGTTCTATACAAGGTTGATCAAGGATTATGCTGTTGTAAATTGACATCAGAGAGTGAAGCCCGTACTCTGTATGTAATTTCATTACTATAATACAAAGGGGTTTTTCTTGGTGTGGTGGGTTTTTCTCCCATAAGGGTTTTCCCACGTAAATCTGGTGTTCATCTGTGTATGTTATATTCTCTGTTTATGATATTTCTTTCAAGTGTATCTTAATTGGACTATAATTGAAAATTTTAAAAGTATCTCTACATTCTTCCCTGAGGTTTTGACGTTAGGAGAGTTGTTTCCGCACCTTAGCTTTCCTTACACTTATTCCCTAACTCATTCTACATTTATACTATCTTCAACTTTGAAACATATCCAAAGTCGGCCAACCAAATTCAAATTCAAATTAGGTTGGTGCCAAAATATCCTAGGGTGGAATTAGAATGAGGGAAACCCAAACACATGCTTCATTAGGACCCAAATAGATCAAACATGCTTCACTAATTCTGAAAGTAGTATTCCACACAAGGTCACCCAAACTAGTGTAAAACACATAGAACAATTAAGCACAGACTTTCCAGATACCAAAATTATCTTCAATACAATCAAAACAACTCAACCCTAGAACCGCAAGTCATAAGACTTCATCAAAGAGAAATCTGGACCAACAATATCTCTCCTCAACCTCAACCAAAAACATAGAAAACCATAGTTCACAATCGGTGAACACAAGTCAGACTGTACAATGAATCAACAACCAAAAATTAGGATATAGCAGCTTCCAACAACCATGATCAACATATCTGAACCATACAAATATAGGAGAAAATCCAGAGAAAAACTCAGAGCAACCACTGAATACTTGCAACATGTCTTCATTACAATTTTCTCAATATCCCCAACATATACAACCAATAACCTATATCCATGACATTAATGACAACAAAAATTAGTTGATAACCAATTGACATCAATGAAAATACCTTCAATCTTTCCATTCTTGCAACAATATCCCCCTTTGTCATTGATGGCAACACATGATGTGAAAAACCATCAAAGACACCATACTAGCTGTGAATACACTTCTCAAGATTGTTATTTCTATTCCTTTATATTTCTCCCCCTTAGTAGATAGTCTTTTATATTCTTCCTCTTTCCTTCACATGCTTCCTCTCCACCTTTGACATTAATGGCAAAGGAAAAAGATATTTTACATTGATTTCCCCTTTGACATAGAAAACATAATAGTCATAATGACAACACCTGATACTACCTACTCCCCCTGAGAGGTAGCCACCAAAACATTAGTCTAGAAGAAAGATAGACCCATAGATCCACCAGATTGAAGCATCTCCATATGCATCTAGTTCAAGAAATGAGGGGAAATGACCCCTAACTTCTCCTGGAGATACTCAAAAGTATCTTTAGGAAGAGCCATCGTAAATATATCAGCCACCTGATCCTTCGTCAGAACATACTCAAGCTTTGCTTCATTCTCCATGACCTCTCTCAAGAAATGATATCTGATAGATATATGCTTTGTCCTCGAGTGCATCACAAGATTATTTGAAATGTTAATCACACTTGTATTACCACATAAGATAAAAATAGGATTGTCATACACCACTATAATATCTTTCAATGTTTGTTTCATTCTTAGAACTTGTATACAACAAGATGCAACAACAATATATTCAGCTTTAGCAGTAGACAGGGAGACTGAATCTTTCTTTTTACTCAACCATGCCACCAATCTGCAACCAAGAAAGAATGCAACACCACTTGTACTCTTTCTGTCATCTACACATCCAACCCAATCTACATCTATATAAGCACTTAGAGTAAATTCAATATCTCTAGGATACGATAATCCATAATCCAGAGTGCCATTCAAATATTTGAATATTATTTTAACAGTAGCAACATGTGTTTCCTTAGGATCTTCTTGAAATCTAGCCACAAGACAAACAACATGCATAATATCCGGTCTAGTAGCAGTCAAAACATCTTTACCGAATTTGCAACTAGTCACCATAGGAGTACATACCGGTTTGGAACCATCCATCCCAAACTTCTTCAACATCTCTTTCACATACTTAGACTGTGAAATAAAAATTCCTTTCTTTGTTTGATTGATCTATATCCCAAGAAAGAAATTCATCTCTCCAAACATAGATGATTCAAATTATTTTTGCATCTCTTCCACAAACATCTTACACATATTTTCATTTCCTCCAAAGATAATGTCATCAACATATACAACTACAATCAAGATTTTGTCATTTTCAATCTTAAAATACAGATTACTATCCATTGTAACTTTGTTGAAACCTTGTTGAATCAAATACCTCACTACCAAATTTGACACCATTTTCCGATGGACATTCATCGGCAGTTTGACACATCTTTGTCGGAAGAGCGACGCAATGGAAAAAATATTTTTGTCGCTATTTTTCATTGAAATGTCGACAACAAATCAAACGTCAAAATAATAGCAAAGAATCGTCGGTCGACGAAATCGTGAAATGTTTCAAGATTACATCGGAATATCGACGGAAACTTCGTGTATCCACCGACGAATTACAACAGAAGTCCGTCGCCAGTTCGACGTAATGGGTAAGTAGTAGCGTCGAAACAACAGCAGAGGTTTGTTGCCATTGCGACGAAATGGGCAAGGAGTAGCGTCGAAACAACACCAAAAGTTCGTCGAATGTGCAACAAAATAGGAAAGTAGTAGCGTCAAAACAACACCAAGAGTTCGTGACTTTGTGACGAAATTAGCAAGGAGTAGCGTCAGAAGAACACCAAAACGTGCGTCGAACGTGTGACAAAATGGGCAAGAAGTGGCTTGGTGTCTACATCGAAAGTTCGTCGCAATTGCGACGAAAGTTGCAGGCAGCTACGACAGAATCTTTGTCATATATATAGAAACTTCATCGGGCCTTTCTGTTGATTTGTCGGTTGGTTTCGTCGAAATTGCGACGAATCATCAATTTAAAAATATATATATATATATATTCGTGGAAATGTACCATTGCGGAGACTGACGACTGGTCATACATACAGACTGCATATTGGTTTGATGCTTCAAATGATGCATTTCTTATATTGAAAAGTGCATTACCTTATTGAGCTTCTCTTTGTTTCGAGAATAGTTTAATATTCTCTACTTAACAGGGCCAATGACGTGGAAGCTCATTTGGCCCCTCACATCACTCTCAATTCCCCAAACCCAATCATATAACATTAATCATTGATTCATCCATTAATAATATATAACATTAATTCATTCATCCATTAATAACATATAACATTCATTCATTAACATATAACATTCATTAATTAACATATTCACATTCATTCATTAACATATAATATTCATTCTTTCAGGTTTTTACATATTATCAAAAATATGGTTGTCATGATATGATTACAATCACTTTTTTCTTTTTCTTTTGAAAGCTACATAAAGCTGAAGTGGAGTATCATTTTCTAAATCAATATTTGTCCCCCCTTTAGTTGTTCTGCCTCTACTTGTGATCTTAATGTATGTAGTCATGCATATGACGGAGCTTCAAGGGGATCTGCTGCAATAAGAAAGAAATGTTAAACCGATATGTTTTATTATATTGTTACAAGTATTTCATTAATTAAAAGAACATTAGAGTGGTTCTCTTTACGATGGGTCCACATCATGTTCCGAACTTTTGTTATAGACTCATGCTCAACATGTTGAACACCCTCTAAATCCTGATCTGCAGTTGAAACATGAAAGGTTACATTAATTAATACACCAATTGAAATTAAATATGTTTAAGAGAACATGAGGGTGGTCCTCTTTACCCGATGGGGCCACATCATGTTCTTGATCTTCTCTAGCGATCATGCTCAACACGTTGATCACACTCTACATGCTCTAAAGTTGAAACACGAAAGGTTACATTAATTAATACACCAATTGCAATTAAATATGTTTAAAAGAACTTTAGAGTGGTCCTCTTTACCTGATGGGGCCACATCATATTCTTGATCTTCTCTAGCGTGATCATGCTCAACATGTTGATCACGCTCTACATGCTCTAAAGTACTGGGATGCACACCATGACCTTCATCTGCACGTTCTACTCCACCCTCACCAAGCTACATTCCAATGTCATGTGTAGTATTATCATTGCTTGAATGTTTAAAACAAATAGGCATGTAATTACTTTATGGTGGAAATTAATATTGAATAGATTGCACAATTAGTATTCAATTTTAAATAAACTTTATTGAGTTTATTTACCTGCGTGTCAGATGTAATGGAAGATTGTGTTTTCCTAGTCAAGACTCTTAGGCGTTCAGCCATGACTCCATAGCCTTGCTAGAAGGAAATCTTCAAGACCTCTTCTGTGGGAATTCTGTTGAATTCAGAGCCCTACATTTTTGCAGATCATGAATTTTGCTTCTATGTGTTGGTGTAATTAATTAATTAATTATTACACTAGCATAAGTTAACTTAGGTCTTGCATTTAATCATTAAGTCCTAGGTTGCATTATTAGATAAATAATTTAATAAATGGGATAATATTCCCTTTCCTAGTTTGTGGGATAAGATTCCTTCTAGAACTTATCTCATCATTTAATGATCATCACCATTAGGGTTCACATGTTGTCACATGTTGTTAGATCAAGACACATGGCAACATCTCATGCATATTAGGGTTTACCTCTTGCCTATATAATCAAGCATCTTGTTCATTTGTAATATATCAATCTTATATCATATCAATCATATTATCAATAGAATCTTTAATCAACATTCCATCGTTGCAACACTTCTTTTGTGGTTGATTATCTTTCATGGCTAAAGTCCTGCATTGAAGATTCTGGAGCTTCAGGGGCTGTGCAATCCATCATCTCAACATGGTATTAGAGCTAGTCCATTGAAACATCAACCCTAGATCTAGGAAGTTTGGAGTGCAAGATTCAAGCAGGCTTAGGGTTTTATTTTGCAGGCTAGTTGGTTCTACCCGGGAGCCAAGCTATTTTCTGGTGCAAATCAAGCCCTCTCCAACCTTTCCATTGCGTCCAGAAGGCCTCAAAACCCATAGATCGCCTGTTCATTCGTCAAAATCGGAGACATATCATCCGGGAGCCTTTGAGGTACATCTTAGGGTTTGCATTTTTTGTACAAATCCATACAATTTTGCAGGAAAAAATCATCCCTGTAAGTTCTCCATCAAGGCAAATTTTTTTTAGAAAAATCAAAAAAATATTTGGTGTTTTTGGGAAAAATTTTTCTATAGTATTCGGCAAAAATTGTATTCTGCGTAGGGTGACCTGGTATTTTATTTACCAATCAGCAGAAATATTTAATTTTGGGGTTAATAGTTTTTCGCCCGTCGGCATTTTATACTTCGGCATTCATATTAAAATTTGTATTTGATTTTTTAAATTGAAAATTTGCAATATTTTAAAAAATCAAAAGCTGTCGGCATTCATTCGACAGTCTGTAGAAGTTGTCAGCGGATGTCACATCCTCCGCCGTAATCCGGCCCCGCCACCAACGGTCACCGTCCGATTGCTGACGACATTTCCCAGCCTCCGTCGACGGCTCCCGGCGATCGTTTCTCTTCTCGCCGACCACCGGCCTCCATCACTGGCCAAAGCTCCGCTCCGACCGCTTGCACCCCGGTCCTATTTGTGACCGAGGGCCCCGACCTGCTCCCGAGCGGTGTATTCTCCTCCCGGCCGCGCCACCATCGCTCCGCCCATCCCGTCGCTCCGACACCGCCTGCCCGGCAGAATTTTTTTTAAAACTGCCAGCGTAGCTTGTGGTCCTATCACTGACCAAGGGCCAAAATTTTTTTCACCCTAGGGTGCTATTTTTTTGCACCTATTTAGCCAGTGCCAATCCAAATTGTAGAATTCTTCTAGAGGCCGTATCTTCCACATACGATATCAAAAATTCGCACACAATATACCGTTGGAAAGCTATTGAAGTCTACTTTTCAGTGGTGCACTCTGTTTTTCAAGATTCTACTATCATAAAATATTCAAGTCAACTAAAGTCAACCCTCCATTTTTTGACTCAAAAGGGCATATCTTTGCATCAGATTGTCGGATTTCGGAGATTCCAGTGGCATTCGAGAGATATTTCAATGCATTTTTTTATCAGTCCAGTCATCTTCTTTGGTTTCAGCTCCAGGTATCTTTTTTTTGGTTTTTTGATTCTTGAGACACCCTGAAGATTGAAGAAGAATTTGTTGATCTCGAAGGCATATTTTCAGTTGCATATATATTTGGAAGTCTTCTATTTTCTGTTGAAGGTCCGTGTCTTTATTTTCATGGAGAAATTTTTGTTATGGGGCTTGCATATTATTCTCCTTTGGTTATGTTGCATAAGGGTAACTATTCATAATGGCGAGATGGGATCTGCCACCATCTTCATTCACTTGATTTGTTGCCATATCTATTTGGTATAGTTCCTTGTTCGAGTGAAGGTATTCATGAACTTGCTTGGAGTTGCAGCAGGTACAGTATTTTGGAGATCCTTGAGATGCAAGTTGATTGCGATGTTTTGAATGCTATTGATCATTGTGATTGTCCTCATCTTCTTTGGATTAAGCTTTGGGAGATCTATGGAGATTTAGATACTCCACCATTACTCGATGGTCATGCTTCAGAATGTCACTCTTCATATCAAGTACCCCATGATGTTATTGTTGTGCAAGAAGTTGATTACCTTGATCTTTTTGAAGAGGTTGACAAGGTTCCTTTCAGTGCTTCTTCTTCATTAGAGACAGTTGGTATCCCTTCACATTCAGTGATTCCTTGTCCAAAATCATTGATTAAGGCTTCCACTATCATCATTGATTAGGACACATTCCATTTTCCAAACTTGATATCACATGATGGCTTCGTTTCAGGTATCACTGACTTGGCTACTTCTATAGGTTTGGAGAAAATTCTTGAGGGGATATCACTCCTCTATTCAGATCACACTTTGAAGAGTTGTTTTGAGTCTCCTCATTCTTTTGTCTCGACCTTGATTGGGAATTCAGAGACTATCTTGGAGGCACTTGGTTTCTCTTCAGATATTTCATATCTGAGACTTCTTCCTTGTTATTCCATTTAGGATTTGAGGTTTCTTCAGCATTCACCGTTGGATTTGTTTCACACTTTCTTCAGTGGTTTTGAGGACACTTCATTTAGGGGGGGCTATCAAGTCTCCATCACATCCATCATATTCATTCCATCTTTGTCTTTGGATATTGTTTAGCATCAGTTTCTGCATCATCCTGGTTTGTCACCCTCTTCATTGTTTGGGACTATGGCATTTTCATCTTCAGGCAAGGCGACACTTGAGTAGAGTTCAGAGACATCATCGACATCTATCTTCATCCTTCCTTCTTTCAATTCCTATCCGTAATGGGAAGCATCTTTGCACCTACATTTGGTTTTGTTTCTTCCGAAAGGATACAAGTTGTTTGTCAGCATTGGGTCTTGTTCCGTCTTCAAACACTTACCTTTCTTGCAGGTGATCTCATCTTCTAGGGGGCTCTTTAGTCTCTCTCTTTCCCTCCTATGGGGGGGAATTGATTATATTGTATCCATGTGACGGATGGTGTTCTTGGGGGGTATTTGGGAGTCCTCCATCCTTCCCATTCTCATATTTTTTCTTTTTCATCTCTCTTTTGGAGAGGGGTTTTGTTCCTATTGGGTTTTCCCCCTTTCTCTATTTGTGGGAGATTGTTCTGCATCTTCATGTACATGGGTACCTAACATGGCCTCGCAGCCGGGACCCATCATCATCATCACGATCATCATCTTGCATAATCATTGCATGTTCCTCCCTAAGTTGCACTTATGAAGAGTGTTGCGAATTAATTACTAATTAATTATTACACTATAAGTTAACTTAGGTCTTGCATTTTAATCATTAAGTCCTAGGTTGCATTATTAGATAAATCATTTAATAAATGGGATAATATTCCCTTTCCTAGTTTGTGGGATAAGATTCCTTCTAGAACTTATCTCATCATTTAATGATCATCACCATTAGGGTTCACATGTTGTCACATGTTGTTAGATCAAGACACATGGCAACATATCATGCATATTAGGGTTTACCTCTTGCCTATATAATCAGGCATCTTGTTCATTTGTAATATATCAATCTTATATCATATCAATCATATTATCAATAGAATCTTTAATCATCATTCCATCGTTGCAACACTTCTTTTGTGGTTGATTATCTTTCATGGCTAAAGCCTTGCATTGAAGATTCCAGAGCTTCAGGGGCTGTGCAATCCATCATCTCAACACTATGGTGTGATAAAACCAAAACTGTTTTCAATTTAATATAATTTTGATGCAATATTTCATTTATTGATACTTACAATTCGTGCGGCTAATTTCATATAACCACTAGAGCCAAGTTTGTGTTGCTCGTGATTTTCTAGTCTTGCCTTTGTTGCCTTCGATGTGTCGGCCAGCCTATGAAAAGTTTGAAATACGTTAGATTATGTAAAAAGAAAGAGTAATCAATATATAATTACATTGTTGATAGTATCACACATAGAATATTACTTTTTTAAAAAAAAATAATGGCATTTCCATAGCATACAGACATTGAGAGCATATAAAATACAGAGTTCAATCCATGAATTATAGAAAATAGATTTTTGTTGGTTATATTCATATCGCTGATTACATTGCACAAAACATACTACAATTTGCATAAATATCGAGATGGTAGCGGAGTTGCCTATGCTACCACATTTTTCATACATGTCTACAAAAGCATTTTTATCAAACGGAGTTCTTTGTAGCGCTATGGCTAAAGCCTAAAATAGGTGTTTTTCAAACAAGCTATGGATGCTTGGAAAAAATCTATCAAAGCATAATAGTAAGCAATAGCAGACAAAGTGATGAATTGTTTCTAAAAATACCTCAAAGAAATAATGGTCTCATGGTGATGGAATGCCATGACAATCCATAGAAATTTGCTTGTTTCTTGTCATGGCGTGGTTATGGCATTCATCACCATGAACCACATTTTTTGAGCATTTTCAAATAGTTCACTCCCTTTTCTATTCTACCACATTTTTCATACATGTCTACCAAAGCATTTTTATCAAACAGTTCAACGCCTTCATGCTATGGCTAAAAGTAAAAACCTCAAATAGGTGCTTTCGAACAAGCTATGGATGCTTGGAAAAAATCTACAAAAGCATAATATTAAGCAATAACATAGACAAGGCAGTGAATTGTTTGAAAAAATGCCTAAAAGAAATGCAGTCTCACGGTGATGGAATGCCATGATAATCCATAGCAATTTGCTTGTCATGGCATTAGTCATGGCATTCCATCACCATGAGACTACATTTCTTTGAGACATTTTTTTCAAGCAGTTCACTGCCTTGTCTATGCTACTGCATTTTTCATACATGTCTACCAAAGCATTTTATCAAACAGTTCATTGCCTTGCTGCTATGGCTAAAAGTCTAAAACAGGTGCTTTCAAACAAGCTAT
>VDFB02082271.1:0-39159 GCA_007258455.2 Sequoia sempervirens
ACCTATGCAGGAGGACGAGGCCATTAAGTTTGCTACTTTGCATCTTGATGGGCTGGTGTATGATTGGTTGCATCATGGCATGTACACACTTGGCCATCATGCAGTCACTACTTACCAGGAGTTCACCAATAGGCTCATAGAGCGTCTTGACAAGAAGGATCCGAAACTCTACTTCAGGGAGCTAGCTCAGCTCAGACAGATAGGTAGTTTGGATTCTTATGTTGGTGAGTTTCAGAGGGTTGTAGTCATGGTGACAGGCATTTCAGAACGGAGACTTGTTATACTCTTCGTCGAGGGTTTGACAGAGCCTATGAGAGGTTGGGTCAAGGCATTTGATCCTCCTACCCTTCAGGAGGCCATGAGGAAGGCACGAAACATGGAGCTTGCAACACCTCGCAGCAAGTTCACTTCAGGTTCGATACCCTACACGAGGCCTAATAGGTCTTTTGACAGGAATAGGCCCTTTGACAGAAAGAGGGATGCACCTGATCCTAAGATACAAAATGCACCACCCTCTGAAAGAGAAACACTGAATGAACTACGAAAGAAAAAATTGTGTTTCTGGTGCAAGGCACCCTACGATGAAAAACATGTATGCCCACTTCGTCCCAAGGTTAAAAACAATCAGATGGAATGGTTTTATGAGGGAGAAGAGCAATCTAATCTGTCAGACTAGCAAGCTGATTCTGAGCATTCAAATGATGACAGGTTCGAAAATGAGGGTGAAAACGAAGGAAGAAGGAAGCTACAGGAAGCACACTTGACTAGCCTTCAGAGAGATGGGTCGTTTAGACTTCGCGGGCTCTTAGTAGGTCAAAAGGTAATCACTCTACTAGACATGGGTGCCACTCATAATTTCATTGATGCGCGGTTGGTAGAGAGGCGTGGTATACAGACAGAGGAGTTTAAGGGTATTCGAGTCAAGGTGGCTGATGGGTACACCCTCAAATGTGATAGAAAGATTACTGATCTTCTGATGCGATTGAACAACAACGAGTTCAAGACTGAATTCTAGGTTGTTAATATGGGAGATACTGATGTGATGTTAGGGATGGCATGGTTGCACGATTTGGGTGAGTTCACACTCAATCTACGAGACATGGAGATGAAGTTCAAGGTTGATGGGAGACCTCATGTCATCAAGGCCATTAGAGACAGTAATTTGAGGATGGTTTCGTACAAACAGATGGAGAGACTCATTCGTCATGATATGGTTGACTGGGCTGCAGAGTGTATGTTGATGCCAGCACAGCAGGAGCAGCAGAAGGGTGAGTACCATCCAGACATTCAGATACTGAGGACTAAACACTCCAAAGTGTTTAGCGACATTCCACCTGGTAGACCTCCAGATAGAGGCACTGAGCATATCATCGAGTTGGAGGAGGGCGCAAAGCCCATTATGATTACACCCTACAGGCATCCGAAGCGACTCAAGGATGAGATAGAGAAGACCATCAATGAGTTATTGGCTATGGGTCACATTAGACCTAGCAATTCACCTTTTCCTTCATCGGTTGTATTGGTGAAGAAGAAGGATGGATCACTTTGGATGTGCATAGACTACCGCCAGCTCAACAAGAGGACAATTAAGAACAGGTACCCGATACCACACATCGACGAGTTGATTGATGAGTTGCACGGTGCTATCTTCTTTACTAAGATTGACTTGAGATCCGGGTACCACCAGATTCAGATGAGGGAGGAGGACATTGAGAAAACTCCTTTCAGGTGCCATTGCGGTCACTTCGAGTTCTTGGTTATGCCTTTCGGTCTAACCAATGCACCTGCCACCTTTCAGGCTACCATGAACAGGGTCTTCAGTTCTCAGCTACGGAGATTTGTATTGGTCTTCTTCGATGACATTCTGGTATACAGTAGGTCATGGGAGGAGCATTTAGCTCACTTAGACACAGTCTTGGGTATCTTGGCTGAGGAATCTTTTTATGCCAAGGAATCTAAGTGTGAGCTCAGCATGGCAGAGTTGTTGTATTTGGGGCACATCATCAGTGCCAAGGGAGTTAGTATGGACCCCGAAAAGATTTGGGCTATAGTTGAGTGGCCCATACCACAGAACCTTACGCAGCTCAGGGGATTCATTGGGTTGTTATTACTTTCTATAGGAAATTTGATGTAGTGGGTTCTCCGCGTCATCTTTGCCTTATGCGATTTGACAAAGAAGGGGCTTTCGCGGTCCTTGGAGTGCTAGCAGGAGTTTAAGGTCATGACCGTGTCCGGTGCTAGCATTACGACTTCTGAAGTCATTTGATTTGTTTTTCTGCGATGCTTCGGGAGGGCATTGGTCTTTGTTTGATCACCGGGAGAGCACCCTATTGCTTTTGAGCCCGAGGGAAAGCTTAGGGTCTGAGGTTTTCACGAAGCATTACGACAAAGGAGATGTTAGCCATTATGCATGCTTTGGCTAAGTTCAGGCAATACTTGGTAGGCAGCAAGTTCAGTGTGCGTACAGACCACAATAGCCTGAAACACTTCCTTGGACAGTGAGACCTAAATGAGAGGCAGCAAAAATGGGTCAGCAAACTGCAATCATATGATTTTGATATTACTTTCATTAAGGGGAAGCAGAATGTTGTAGCTGACGCCTTGTCTCGCAGACCTCAGTTGAATGCTATGGCACAGATCTCCGAGGATTGGAGGCATCGGATCATTACTGAGTATGCTAAGAACCCATGGGCTTCTAGCATTATTGATGGGACAGAGCAGGATAGTAGGTACACCGTTGTAGATGACTTGATCATTTACAAAGGCGGATTTTTTTGGTTCCTGGTTCTGAGTTGAGGGCTACAGTTTTGAGAGCCTTTCATGATCTTCCTATGGCGGGCCATCCCGGGTACTTCAAAACATATAAGATGGTTCGGGAACGGTTTACTTGGAAAGGGCTGAAAACTGATGTTCTACAGTATGTTCGAGAGTGTTCTGTTTGCCAGCAGAACAAGTAGGAACCACATATCTATTTGGATTACTTGACCACTTAGATACGACATGAAGTGGGAATGTTTGCTCGATGGACTTATCGCAGGTTTGCAGCCAGGTAAAAGGTGCATTCACGTAGTGGTTGATGGTTGACTAAATATGCACACTTTCGATTACTACTATATTCACGAATCGCGAGGCTACGCAGAGCTCTCTTCTTGAAGGTTCGGATTTACATGGAGTTTACCTCGGGCGATGAAGTCGGCCCGATAGAAACGATGGTTCATGAGCAACTTTGTGAGGGTTATTCGAGCTTTAGTAGGACGAAGCTGGCCTTGATACCAAACTACCATCCTGACCCGATTAGACCCGAGGCCGAAATTGTCAATAGTTGGAAGGTTATTTAACATAATTATGGCCCGGACAACGAGCTTGGGTGAGGTGGATATACCTCTGTGAGTACTATTATAACTCTACTCACCACATGATGATACAGATGACGCCCTTCATGGCATTGTATGGGTATGAGGTGCCCAACCTTTTGGATCTGATATTGAGTGATAGCAGAGTGCTGAGTGCAGGAGATATGATGCAGAGTTAGCAGGACATTTTGAGGTCTCTCAGAGACAATATCCAGCGGGCACAGAATCAGCAGAAGCAGTATGTTGATCAGAAGAGGGTTGAGCGTTCCTTTGTAGTGGGTGATATGGTGTATCTTATGTTGCAGCCATATCGTCAGTCTACTCTGCGGAAGAGTGGGGCGGAGAAGTTGAAACCTCGTTACTATGGTCCATTCCGTGTTAGCAGACGAGTGGGCGAGGTTGCATATGAGTTAGACTTACCAGCAGATAGCAGGGTTCACAACATGTTTCACGTTTCTCACCTGAAGAAGGCATTGGGTCAGCATGTGATACCCTCTCCAGTTTTGCCACCCCTTGATGATGAAGGGAAATTGATACTAGTACCTGAGGCCATCCTCGAGATGAGAGAGACACCTTCGGAGGCGGGTGATCAGGGAATATCTGATCAAGTGGAGAGATTTGCCAGTTGAGGATGCTACATGGGAGTCCAAGGAGATTTTACAGCATCCAGAGTTGAGATTGCTTGAGGACAAGCAATTTCAGGGGAGAAGCCCGATTTGTGATAATCCCCTTCCTAGTCGTATGGTAGATTTGAAATTCGCCTAACATTGTGGCGATCCTCATAAGAGGCGGCAGTGAGTGGTGTAGGGATCATCGAGAAGGTTACAGGTGTTCGGAGCATCTAATTGCTTTGAGTTGATTGGGTTGGAGCCTTGGAGAGTCTTTTAGTGAGGTTTTAGGTTACCCACTATTTATGGTAAAATTCGGTGGCGGAAATTTGCTATTTTGGGCAGGGCACCTGGTTCAGCTGGTTAGCTCAGAGTCGACCCAGTTTGTCAGTTTGATGGTCAGATGGAAAATAACGGAGCATTTAATGATTATTAAATAATTGATATTTTGACTTTATGTTATAAAGTCACTTTATTAATATATTTAAATATTAATGATAAAGGCGTATTATAAAGTATTTTTAATACTTTATAATAAAGTGAAATGTTTATTATAATGAATAATTATTTATTCATTAAAGTGGGACGCCATTTATTAATATTTTCCTAAGTTAATAAAAAGGGCGAATTTAATCATTTAATTAAATGATTATTAAAAGAGAAGCTTGGGTCGAATTTTTGAAAGGGTTTATATATTCACTGCCAAGACAAATCGAACTCTTATGTTATGATTATTCAATTTGTCTTATTTTTGCTCTGAGCATTGAAGTTTGCAAACCTAGGGTTTCAGCAGACAGTTGATTTTGGAGAACGTTCCCTCTTCAAGATCTAGCATACTGAGACTGTGAAATACTAGTTGAAGATTGTCGTACTTGGTGACTTCACACAGAGGTTGCAGTTGAACTTACTGGATCGATTTCAGGAAGGATTTATAGAGTTTCTTCATCAGTTGATTGGGGCGACCTTTCAGAGGTTGTTTCACAGAGATCTGGCACCTTATTGTAATGTCCCCTTCTCAGCGGTGATCGTTTCAGTTGACCGTTGGCCTATTCCGGAGACCCGTAGGCTATGCGGATGGTGAAATTAGGGTTTCCTAGTTTTGAGGAGGTTGTTGCTTGGAGTTTGGGATTCTGATTGCGGACTCTTTCTGGGTTTTCAGAGAGCTTCGCAGTGGTGTGTTCAGTTTGGCATTCCGGGCAACTTCGCGAATTTACTATTTTTAGTAAATTCTATTTTTGGCAGTGGACAGTTTGGGTTTCGTTCAGTTGTACCTCTTCTTCAGTTGTTTCAGCTGGCACTTCAGTTCTGGGCCTGGGGCGCATTTTTCTTGGAGAGATAATTATTTTCATTATAATATTATTATTTTAATATTATACCCCCTTGCCTAGTAGTACAACTTTAAGTTGTTTTTAAAAAAGGGGACTTTTGAGGGTCAAGGCGTCATAAGGAGATAAATTATATTTTTAATGTCAAATATTGAGACTAAGATAAGGGACGCCTTTTTGAGAGATTGATTTTATTTTAAAAAGTGAAATATTTTATTGATGAAAAAGGACGCCATCTTTTGGAGGGAAAAGGTGAATTTGAAATTAGGGTTTGGGCGCCCTCTGGAAGCTTCTAGATGTTTCTCTCGTCTATTTAATCAGGCCTCAGCTCTTCATTTGGCATCTTTTGTCTACTACACCGTTATGCTGCTGGATTGTCTTCAGGCGCTCGCTTCGAGGAAAGCACACCTCCTAGCATTGGCTCATCTTCTTGCTTGAAAGATAGCAACTAGTTGAGAGGTTAGCTTGTAATTGGTAGTTTTGCATTGTAGTTGAGTTCTATTGCATTTGGTGATGTTGTTCAAGCATTTTGTCATGTTTTAGAGTTGCTGTTGTTGCATTGCTGTAGGCATGTTTTGCTCATAATTCGAAAATACAAAAAGATTGCATTCTGGGTATTTCATATTCTCACTTGTCTAGGCAAGGCGCCATATGTTGTTGAGTTTCGTAATTTTTAATTAAGAGCTGGATTTTTAAGAAGGAATCGCCCTTCTCTAGGGGCCGTACCATTGTACTTGTCTTGGGATTTGAGCATAAAATAAATAACAACTTTTTGGGGCTGTTTTGTGTCATGAGCTTGGGCGCCTTCATCTTAAGGTTCATTTGCATCCATTTCCATGCATTTTGAATGAGTGGTGTGAGTTTTGTGAGCATATTATGGTATTACTGTGTTGCTGTTAACAGATTTCAGTTCTTACACTGTCATAACAGCGTGCTTAGAATTCACCATTTAAGTTGTTTGGAAAGAAAGTCATTGAGAGGTCTTGAAGATAACATTCTATACTGTTGTAACATTGAAGGCTTTCTTATATTGTGCTTAACAGATGACTCTTCTGATATTGTAAGCTGTACAGTAGTACTGTCAGCATCTTTTATCATTTCCTGTTAATTCTCATGTTTGTAACTGCCCACTAGATAAGTGGAAGAGGCTGGCTTGCCGCCTATTTACTTGTTTTGGCATTGTAATTTCCTAAGTCTCCGCCATATGGTCGCCTCTTATCCATCACGGATTGAGTAGCACATACTTGGTGTTGAGCTAATTTTCAGTATTGCATTAGATAGGGATCCTCTGACCGAATGCTCGTCGTTCACCGGCGCATCTCTTGGTTAGAGTTCTTGTTCAACATTTTCCTTTGAGATCCTCTGACCAATGCTCACACCTTGCCCACATCGGGATCCTGGTGTACATTTTGGTTAGAGTTACTTTCCGCATCGTTTTGGTTTATGCTAACCTTAACGGGTGCGTGTTGCATTGTAACCCTTGTGAAAAAACAAAAAAAAATTGGTCCGGTTCATTACAGTGGTATCAGAGCCATGATTCTGCCAACCTGTGCCCAACCGTGATTCAGTGGTCAGATGAGTGACAGTGATTGCAGATACTACACCAAAGGTCAGGCCAGAAGACAACAGACACAGTTTCCGCCAGTGCCAGAAGCAGATACTCTTTCAGAAGCTTTGAGAGAAACAGAAACAGCAGTGGATGAGGGTAAAACAGTTGAGAATATGTCAGACAATCTCAGGCAGGCCATGGAGGAGAAGGAAGCAAGGATGGAAAAGAAGTTTGATGGAATGATTGAGTTGATGTCTAGATTACTTGCTCGAATGGACCAGCAAACTCCTCAGAACCTCGTTCCTAATCAAAACAATGCTACAGGAGAAAGCAGTGGAGTCAATGGGAACAATGGGAACCATGGGAACAATGGTAATGGAGGAAGTAGAACTATCGGACAGCATGATGCCATCTCTAGCGGATCAGCCTCTAGACCGCTTTTCCCTACATTCACTCCCAGGGAAGAACAGCAAGTTGAAGCTACCGTTCCCTTGGTAGACGATGCTAGGCAAGCCTACATGGAGTACACCACCCTACCTCCTGATCTTAGAGACCAATGGTCCTTTGATCAATTCTTGAACCAGAGAAATAGTAGAAACGGAGGAAGAGTTGATAACCGAGCTTATATGGCTCCTAGAACTGATTTTCATCAAGCCTTAGGGAAGGTAACATTGGCTCACTTTGATGGAAGTGATAAGTGTTCGGCAAGATCGTGGGTTCAGAAGTTAGATAACTATCTTTCACTCCGTCCCATGCCAGAAGAAGATGCCATCAAATTTGCAACACTTCATTTAGAAGGAGCTGCCCATGAATGGTGGTACCATGGTTTGGTCACACTTGGCCATAACCTTATCCGAACCTATGGAGAATTCACCAACAAGCTGATTGAAAGGTTCGATACTAAAGATCCTGAAGTAAGATTTCGTGAGCTTGCACAACTGAAGCAGCATGGCTCCTTGGATTCTTACATTGCTGATTTCCAGAGGCTTTCTGTGATGGTGCCCAACATCACCGAAAGAAGATTGGTTGTGTTGTTTTCTGAAGGTTTGGTTGAACCCTTGAAAGGGTGGGTTAAAGCTTTCGATCCACCAAGTCTTGATGAGGCAATCAAGAAGGCTCGTAGTATGGAGTTATCAGCCTCTAGGCCTAAATTTCCGCCTAAGCCTTTTGGCCATAAGAAGGATAAGGATAAGAGACATTCTTCTAATCAGCACAAGAAGTTCCCACCTAAGTTGACTGAAGAGCAACGTGAACAGCTCAGAAAGGAGGGCAAGTGTTACACATGTCTAGAGCCTTGGACTAAAGGCCATAGATGTCCTGGAAGAGGGCGTTATAATCAGATGGGGACCTATTCTGACTATGAATCAGCATCTGATATGTCAGATCAGCAGTCTTATTTTGGGGACAGCGAAGATGAAAGAGCCACAGAAGAGTCCGATCATGAGCAAGGAGTTGGAGGCCCTATTGCCCAACTCTCTAGTTTCCAAAAGAATGAATCTTTCAAGGTTCGTGGTGGAGTTGGAGGTCATCGTATTGTGGCATTAATTGATACTGGTGCAACACATAACTTCATTGATGAAGGTGTGGTTGCAAAGAGAGGTCTCAAAACCGAAGAATTTGAAGGCTTCAAAGTCATGGTGGCTGATGGTTTTCATATTTCTTGCACCCGAAGAGTTCCTAACATGTCCTTGCAGTTGGGAAACTATGAAGTCAAAGATGACTTCTATGTGGTTACTATTGGTGACACAGATGCAGTTTTGGGCATACAATGGTTACGTTCACTTGGTGAAATCTCTCTCAACCTACAAACAATGGAGCTCAAGTTTCAATCTGATGGCAAGAGAGTTGTTTTGAAAGGAATGTCTAATGGTGGTCCTCGTATAGTTTCTTTCAAAAGGATGGAAAGGCTGATTAGACATGACCAAGTGGAGTGGGCTGCGGAATGCATGGTTCTTCCTGCTAGTCCAGTTGACACCAAGAGGGAATATCCTCCTGATATTCAATCTATACTCACCAAAAGGAGTAAGGTGTTTGCTGATCTACCACCTGGGCCACCACCAGAAAGAGGTGCTGAGCATGTTATTGAACTTAAAGAAGGGGCCAAACCAGTCATCACAACACCATATAGATATCCTAAGAAGCAGAAGGATGAAATTGAGAAGAACATAAGAGAACTTCTGGAGATGGGTTTCATTCGCCCTAGCAAGAGTCCTTTTGCTTCAGCTGTAGTTCTTGTGAAGAAGAAGGACGGCACCATCCGCATGTGCGTGGATTATCGTGCCTTGAATCAAAGCACAATAAAAAATCGGTATCCTATTCCTCGGATCGATGAGCTCATTGATGAGCTACATGGTGCTAAATTCTTCTCCAAAATTGATTTGAAATCGGGTTACTATCAAATCCGGATGAGGGGTTCAGATGTTGAGAAGACAGCATTCAGATGCCACTATGGTCATTTTGAGTTCCTAGTCATGCCCTTTGGCTTGACTAATGCTCCAGCCACTTTCCAGTCTTGCATGAACAGAGTTTTCCAAAAGCAGTTGAGGAAATTTGTGTTAATCTTCTTTGATGATATTCTCATCTTCAGCAAGACGTGGGAAGAACACCTCAAGCACTTGGAGGAAGTGCTTAGCATTCTTGAATCAGAAAGTTTGTTTGCAAAAGAGTCCAAATGTGAATTTGGAATGAAGGAGTTGCTCTACCTTGGCCATATAATCAGCGCTGAAGGGGTGAAGGTTGATCCAGAAAAGATCAAGGCTATAGTAGATTGGCCACCTCCAGAAAATTTGACTCATTTGAAGGGATTCTTGGGTCTTTGTGGCTTCTACAGAAGGTTTGTAAAAGGGTATTCTCAAAGTGCTGCTCCCCTTACTGATCTCACTAAAAAGGGGGCTTTCATGTGGTCAGAAAAGGCTCAAAATGTGTTTGATAAGTTCAAGAAAATCATGAGTTCTTGTCCCGTATTGGCCATACCAGATTTCTCCAAACCTTTCGAGTTACAGTGTGATGCATCAGGGGAAGGTATTGGGGCTGTTTTGATGCAAGATAAGCATCCAATTGTATTTGAAAGCAGAAAATTAAGAGGGGTTGAAAGGACCTATTCTATCTATGACAAAGAAATGCTTGCAATCATGCATGCATTAGCCAAGTTCAGACAATATCTGGTGGGGAGTAAATTCGTGGTCAAGACTGATCACAACAGTCTCAAGCACTTCATGCATCAGAAGGACTTGAATGAGAGACAGCAGAAGTGGGTGAGTAAGCTACAAGCTTACGATTTTGACATTGAGTATGTCAAAGGAAAGAACAACGTTGTGGCTGATGCTTTGTCCAGAAGGCCTCACTTGAGCTCATTGTGTGAGCTTAATGCTGATTGGAAGGAGTTGTTGCTTGCTGATTATGCCAAAAATCAGTTTGCAATCAGTGTTATTGAAGGTACTTTTAATGATGAAAGGTACAAGGTAGTTGATGGGTTGATACACTACAAGGGAAGAATCTTCTTGGTGGCGGATTCTAAACTTAAGAAGAAGATTTTGATGACTTTTTATGACATCCCACTTGCTGGTCATCAAGGTTACTTCAAGACATATAGGCAGATTCGAGAGAGGTTCTCTTGGAAGGGGTTGAAAGATGATGTTCAGCGTTACATCAAGGAGTGTAGCACTTGTCAAATGAATAAAAATGAGCACTCTCTTCCAGCTGGTCTACTGCAGCCACTTCCCGTTCCAAACCAAAAATGGGAAAGTATCTCGATGGATTTCATCACCGGGTTGCCTAGGGCTCAAGGCAAAGATTGTATTTATGTTGTAGTGGATAGATTGACCAAATTCGCTCATTTTTTTGCCATCACTAGCACATTTACAGCAGCTCAAGTTGCAGATTTGTTCTTCCATGAAGTGTTTAGATTGCATGGGTTGCCTAAAAATATTGAGAGTGATAGGGACAACAAGTTCCTAAGCACCTTTTGGCAGGAAATTTTTAGGATGAGTGGTACAATGCTTACTCCAAGCACTAGCTATCACCCACAAACGGATGGTCAAACAGAGATCGTGAACAAATGGTTGGAGGGCTATCTCAGGAATTATGTCTCGGAGCAGCAAAGAGCATGGGTGAAATGGCTCCACTTGGGAGAATATTGCTACAATTCATCTTTCCACATGTCAATAAAGATGTCTCCATTCATGGCCCTCTATGGTTACGAGGCTCCAAGCTTTGTTGATTTGGTGTTTGGCGATAGCAAAGCTCCCCAAGCCAAGGATTGGTTGCAGCAGAGCCAAGATGTTTTGAAATCCTTGAAGGACAACCTTCAAATGGCACAAAATCAGCAAAAGATGTACGCTGATCAGCAGCGTGTTGAGCGCTCATTTGAGGTTGGTGACATGGTATATCTTCGGCTTCAGCCCTATAGACAGTCCACACTTAAGAAGAGTGGAGCTGAGAAGCTGAAACCACACTTCTATGGACCATTCAAAGTTGTTAGGAAGGTTGGAGCGGTGGCTTATGAGTTGGAACTACCTTCGAGTAGTAAGGTCCACAATGTCTTCCATGTGTCTCGCCTCAAAAAGGCACTTGGACACAATGTTGTGGCTTCATCACAGTTACCTCCTTTGGATGAAGAAGGGCAGTTGACTTTGGTTCCAGAACAGATTATTGATTCCAGAGAGCGTTCCTTGAGGAGGAGAACAATCAAAGAGTATTTGGTAAAGTGGAAGAATTTACCATTGGAGGATGCTACGTGGGAGAATGAGGAGATTCTACAGCATCCAGACTTGCGATTGCTTGAGGGCAAGCAATCTTGGGGAGGGCGGACTGTAATGTCCCCTTCTCAGCGGTGATCGTTTCAGTTGACCGTTGGCCTATTCCGGAGACCCGTAGGCTATGCGGATGGTGAAATTAGGGTTTCCTAGTTTTGAGGAGGTTGTTGCTTGGAGTTTGGGATTCTGATTGTGGACTCTTTCTGGGTTTTCAGAGAGCTTCGCAGTGGTGTTTCAGTTTGGCATTCCGGCAACTTCGCGTAATTTACTATTTTTAGTAAATTCTATTTTTGGCAGTGGACAGTTTGGGTTCCATTCAGTTGTACCTCTTCTTCAGTTGTTTCAGTGGCACTTCAGTTCTGGCCTGGGCGCATTTTTCTTGGAGAGATAAGTATTTTCATTATAATATTATTATTTTAATATTATACCCCCTTGCCTAGCTGTACAACTTTAAGTTGTTTTTAAAAAGGGGACTTTTGAGGGTCAAGGCGTCATAAGGAGATAAATTATATTTTTAATGTCAAATATTGAGACTAAGATAAGGGACGCCTTTTTGAGAGATTGATTTTATTTTAAAAAGTGAAATATTTTATTGATGAAAAAGGACGCCATCTTTTGGAGGGAAAAGGTGAATTTGAAATTAGGGTTTGGGCGCCCTCTGGAAGCTTCTAGATGTTTCTCTCTCGTCTATTTAATCAGGCCTCAGCTCTTCATTTGGGATCTTTTTGTCTACTACACCGTTATGCTGCTGGATTGTCTTCAGGCGCTCGCTTCGAGGAAAGCACACCTCCTAGCATTGGCTCATCTTCTTGCTTGAAAGATAGCAACTAGTTGAGAGGTTAGCTTGTAATTGGTAGTTTTGCATTGTAGTTGAGTTCTATTGCATTTGGTGATGTTGTTCAAGCATTTTGTCATGTTTTAGAGTTGCTGTTGTTGCATTGCTGTAGGCATGTTTTGCTCATAATTCGAAAATACAAAAAGATTGCATTCTGGGTATTTCATATTCTCACTTGTCTAGGCAAGGCGCCATATGTTGTTGAGTTTCGTAATTTTTAATTAAGAGCTGGATTTTTAAGAAGGAATCGCCCTTCTCTAGGGGCCGTACCATTGTACTTGTCTTGGGATTTGAGCATAAAATAAATAACAACTTTTTGGGGCTGTTTTGTGTCATGAGCTTGGGCGCCTTCATCTTAAGGTTCATTTGCATCCATTTCCATGCATTTTGAATGAGTGGTGTGAGTTTTGTGAGCATATTATGGTATTACTGTGTTGCTGTTAACAGATTTCAGTTCTTACACTGTCATAACAGCGTGCTTAGAATTCACCATTTAAGTTGTTTGGAAAGAAAGTCATTGAGAGGTCTTGAAGATAACATTCTATACTGTTGTAACATTGAAGGCTTTCTTATATTGTGCTTAACAGATGACTCTTCTGATATTGTAAGCTGTACAGTAGTACTGTCAGCATCTTTTATCATTTCCTGTTAATTCTCATGTTTGTAACTGCCCACTGGATAAGTGGAAGAGGCTGGCTTGCCGCCTATTTACTTGTTTTGGCATTATAATTTCCTAAGTCTCCGCCATATGGTCGCCTCTTATCCATCACGGATTAAGTAGCACATACTTGGTGTTGAGCTAATTTTCAGTATTGCATTAGATAGGGATCCTCTGACCGAATGCTCGTCGTTCACCGGCGCATCTCTTGGTTAGAGTTCTTGTTCAGCATTTTCCTTTGAGATCCTCTGACCAATGCTCACACCTTGCCCACATCGGGATCCTGGTGTACATTCTGGTTAGAGTTACTTTCCGCATCGTTTTGGTTTATGCTAACCTTAACGGGTGCGTGTTGCATTGTAACCCTTGTGAAAAAACAAAAAAAAATTGGTCCGGTTCATTACACTTATTCATTGAGGTCGTACTATATTTAATGTTGTTGCTGGTACAGGCCGTATTACTGTTGGAAGGTCGTACTTTTCATTTGCAAGTGAAACGCCTTGCCTTTTTGTCTCTTGTGGTTTCCAATGTGGGCGCTTTGCTATCTGGAGTATTTGGCATTGTTTCTGGAGGAGGAGATCATTGTTTTATGCTGGCCGTACATGCCCTTCTTCATTCCTGGCGGCTGCAATAACCAGGTTTTTCATATTAAATATTATTTCCTTTTAGTTCGAAAGTTGAAGCATCATAGTTGTAATCATCCTGAATGATCAATAAATGACATGGCATCGATATTTGATATATGTTCTGTAGTTTTCAAGCATTTCGTATTTTATATTATTTTTCCAGTCATTTCCTTGCAAAATTGCACCTTCTCTTATTTGCTCAAAAATCACAAAAAAATACAAAGGAAAGAAAAACAAACAAAAAAAGCATTTTCATTTAGAGGGTTTGGGTTGAGAGACACCTGGTCCCTTACAAAAGCCCACTCACTTTTCTTGTTAATGTGACTCCTTGATGTGACCCTTTGATATGACTCCTTGATGTGACATCTTGATGTGATCCCTTGATATGACTCCCTTGATGTGACACCTTGATGTGACCCTTTGATATGACTCCTTGATGTGACTCCTTGATGTGATTCTAATATTCTAATTTTCACTTAAGTACCTTTATAGCCCATTAATATAATTATTTAATATTACCCTTTTGATTTTGTACTTTTGGCCAAAAAATACACTCCCTCACCAAAATGACTAGCTCACGGGAATAGTGAATGAGCTGGCACACAACTCCAACTGTCAGTGTGAAAGTGAGGACATTTTATTGTAGTTCTTGTGTACACAATAACAAGAAATAAATAATGCAGAAAAGTCACAAGCATATGTTTTACATTTATTGTTCACGGAATTTGAATAAAGTGTGAAGGTTCTAGGGGAAAAACTTTGACAAAATATGGTATGAAATTCATTAACAAATTAATCTAATAAAAGAAGAAATTAAAATGTAAAGTTCTGATAGCGAGAATCACAGCCTTTTTAAATATGGAAAGTTGTGAGTGCGAACTAGATATTAAGCCACATTCTAGAGTAGCCAATATCAATAATTTGTATCTTAATGAAATTGCTTAAATTTCTTTAAAAACAATTTTTTTTGCAAAATTCAATGACAAAATGTACCCAATGAGTCCTTAAATGAGAACAAAAGTGTTATCTATTAAATTTAATTAATTTGAATACAAATTGAGTACAAAATTGCATCATTATGTAAAATCCTGATACAATAGATAGCTAACAACTATAATGAATTTATGCTGATTGCCTTTGTAAATCATCATCATAATTCATAAGTTGCATATTACAACATTTTACATCTTCCCTTTCCCTAATCTAGTGAAATCTTGGGGAGAGGTTCTAATTCTTGCACTCCATTGCGACTCCTCGCTCAACATAGAAGGTTGTTCTTGTGGCTCCAACTCGAACTCTATCTTGCTAATAGATGGCAATGACCCCTACTCTGCATCATCAATGTCAGTAGCTCCTTTTGCTGCAACCACATACTCCATTGCCTGCCTCTCAAAATCAAGAATCTCGTCTACGATAAACAATGGGAGCTCCTCATTCAGCCGTATCTAATCACTATAAGGATCAATGTCATCCAAAGCAATGACCTCCTCTAGTTTGTTCTCTACCTTTCTTGTGTGAAGCCTAAGGTTGTATTGTACAAAGACAAGGTCATCGAGGTATTTTTGAGTTAATTTATTCCACATCTTCATGTGAATGGCCTCAAATAAACTCCAATTGCTTTCATAGCAAGATGCAATACAAGGTTGAAGTAATGTCCCCTTCTAGCTAACATCAATTGTCAGAGGAGTTTAGCCTATAATTCTGACCCTCGTAGGCTAATGAGGATGGTTAGGGGGTCTTCTGGGGATTGTATCGTCTCCAGTGTTCAGTGGCATTCAGTTTTGGCTTTCGTTTGGCGTTCACAGGACTCCATATGCTCAACTTACTATTTATAGTAAGTCAAGAATGGATAGAGAGGGACCCTTACTATTTTTAGTAAGGTGTGTGGTCTTATGCAGCTCCATTAGCTCAGCTCTCAGTTCAGACGACACTAAAAACTAATGAGTATTCATGGAGATATTAATGTTTATTTGGCTTAAATAAACATTAATTATTTAAAAGATTATAATATTAACTTAACTTAATATTGAGGGTCAATTTATCATTAAAAGGGTGGCCATATTATTATTTAATTGAGGGCACCAACTTCAGGGAAATATTAAAATATTTCCTAAGTGCAAATGATAATTTTATTTAAAATGATTTAAATGGTGCTTTTTTGGAGAAAATCACACCTCAAGAAATCCTTTAAAATGCCCTCAAGAGTTGGATTTTATTGATTATGAGATTGAGCATTGGTGTTGATGAGTTTTTTGTCTGAGAGAGGAAACCAAGGGTTTCTGAATCAGTTGGCCATTGGAGAACGTTAACTCTCCATTGTTGCAGCCTTTTGAAGTAGTGAAATATCTACTGAATTAGGCATCAGGAGGGCATCATACAGGTGTTCTATTTGTGCTTAAAGGTGAAGAAATTATCTAGGGTCTGGAGATTATTGAAGGACTATCAAGTATGGACAATGTGCAAGCTAATTGGAAGCAAGTTAATTGGAACACTACCATCATGCACGTCCTTATTGAAAGCAAGTTAATTGGAACACTACCATCAGTTAACGTAAACCCTAAATACAACTCCAAGTGAATAAAGCTAATCCCATAATAGACATGCATGAGATAAGACAGCGAGTTAACTTGGAAAGATAACACCAAATTTAACTCCTGTGTGTAATGTCTATCCTGAGAGGTGGGAACTAAAGTCTATTGGCCATGATCTCGAGCAACCAATCCCTTAACCAGATTGTTAACTACATCACTGTCTGGAGCTCTGATACTCTGCCAAAGTATGCTATGTCTGTGTAGCATGTCCTCACCAACTGTGAATTGGGACTGAAGTTCACCTCTGCTCTTGGTTGCTTCATCGAACAACGCCGACATGACTGTAAGCTAATTAATCTTATAGCCAACGGTCTCCCCACTGAAAATAGTATGAATGAGTGCTTGGAGCTTTGACTGAACATTAGTAAGCTCAACATATGCACCACCCTCAATCTAATATCGGCACGGTAAGCGAGATACTAAGGTTCTCACAAACCAAAGTGCCCTAGTAACGTGCTCTCTACTTTCAGCCAACTTTGATGCCATAGTTTCCTCTATCTTTGCCTTGAAAACCAACTGTGTTTTCCAAGAGTAGATAGCCTCTTTATCCTCTGCATTTGTGACTGATTCATATGCCACACTCAGGTGAGCAATCATAATCTCGTCCCGGGGTCTACTAATCGCCATGTCTCGCTCCTCATCTTGGAGACGTAGACGGAGCTCTCGTGCATTGTACCACAACTGATATAGCTCTGTAAGCATGGAACAACCTCTAGCAACGAACTCCTCCCATTCCTCCAAACGCTTGTCATATGCAACCAGGTGATTAAGCTGGCCCTGTTCTGCTGGAGGCTCAAGCATCGGTGGGAGTGTGGCGGTAACATCTGACCTGTGTACAAGGCTAGAAATGTACTGACGAAGCTGTCTAATTTCAGCCTTGAGGGCTGCCTTGTCTTCTTCGTCCTTCAGCATTCTATCCCTAGCACTGTCTGTAGCAACCTGTAGGAGATCAACCTGAGTTTGGCGTGTGCTACGACAAGGTTGACTGTGATAACCTCGAAGTCCTTAGATTCTAATTCTTCCAAATTCTTCCCCTGTGGAGGTATAGTAGTCTCAATGATGACCTCCATATTAGTATTCCTCTCCACGTGGACCATGTTCTTGATCCTCTTGTCTGGCGCATCTTGGTAAACATGATCAAAGTCTGAATGATTAAGGACATAGGATGGCTGCCTCCTCTTCCTTCCCAGTTGAGTTTCAATCCAAGACTGGTCTCGGTTAATGCTACTGGAAGATCTGTACTAGCAACAGGAGGCTCTGACGAGAGTGAATATGTAGAGGAGCTGCTGCGAGATGGGGAGTCTAAATCCAATTCGATATGAATCGGGACTAGTGACTACTCTGGAACTGGTGTAGGAACTTGAGGCTGAACCTCAAGCACTGGCGGACTCTAAATTAGCCTCTGAACTATTTGGCGCTTGACTTTTCTTGGGAGGGTTACTTCTCTTCTTCTATTTGGGTTTTGACGAGGAAGGTAGCGAAGGATCCACCACTAGCGGCTTTGCTCCAGGCACATTTACCCTCCTAGTCTTCTTGTTGTTGAGGTAAAGTATACTGTTCTGAATAACTCTACTTGACCTCTTCTTTACTGTTGCGTACTCCTTGGCGTACCAATCAACTGCTGGCAATGGCTATGTGTCAACCTGCTCTCTGAAAAAGTGAGGAAGGACTTCTCCCTCGTCATTTGATAAACCTCCCATATCTTTTGCCAAGAATACAAAAATCTGTGAAAGAGAGAAGCGGCCGTAGCTATGTCTGCGAACCTCGAAGTCATCCACGCAATTTTCCCAATAGTCTTCCATAGAAGGCTTATGATATGCGAGACCACCGAGGTGTGCTGTGTAATGACCCCAAGGATCATAGGCACGTACCTCAACAAGATACTTGAGATGATACCTCTCTAGCTCTTGTCCTCCAGCTTTGGCATCAACTGTCGTCTTGCACCAATATATTCCAAATTGAAAGGGAAAATTGGCAGCCGGTTTATGCTTGTGACGCAAATGACGATGAACATCATGTAACTGCCACATGAACTCCATAAAGACTATTCTATCCGAAGGATAGCGTGGAAGCATGGTTAGATTTCCTGTAAATCCATATACTCGGATATAGGTGTATGTCGGGAACTGAAGGAACCAGTCTGCCTAACCATCCATCGCTGCTCTAGCAACTGCCGAGATATGAATGTGCAACTCCCGGTCCAAATTTCTCACTGTATAAGTCAGGAAAGCCTTGTGAACACGCTTGAAGTGACGTTCAGCCTTAGTGAACTCAAGCTGATCGTAATAGTGATAGACTTTCTGAACACTGAGAATGCCAACGATGTTTAACCCTTAGAACTGACCTTGATAGGCAATCAAGTACACGGGGTAAGAACACATGTGAAACTCGTGGGCAACTAGGAAACCGGTGATTTGCTTGAGGAGAACATCACTAATGAAGGATGACCCTGCCCAGATATGATGCGACCAATGATGTAATACATCCAAGGCTGGAAAACATTTTCGTGTGAATGACCTGAGACAGGATTCAAGAGTGTGATTAGAATCGCGTATTCATCCTTGTACTCGCCACGACCCACATTGTTTGACAATTTGTTCTTTGCTTGCTTCAACCATCGTTCTACCATCTTGCTTTGGCACTTGTCTACATTAGCGTTGAATGCATGCTCACACTGCTACATAGAAATGACCAAACTATTCGGGTGTTGAGGGATACCAAAACTTCTTTCAACGTCCAAAGGCTTGAGACTGCAAATGACTCGTCCATCTATTGACACTATCTCACGAGTAGCAAAGTTGTAATGCTTAATACAAGACATCACAAACTCAACACAATGAGCAGAGATGGGTATGGAAGCGGCCTCAAGTAACCCGGACTGCTGAATGTTCTGAATAATCGAATCTCTGATCTTGACGAGATCTAAGACTGCCTCTGGCATCACCTTATGAAGATTCGTCTCAGCTGTCCCGATGAAGTCGTGAGTAAGGACTGATTTGGTCCTGTATTCGAGCTGAGTGTACTGCATTTTGAAAAACTCGCCCGTTGACTGCGAACTTGACTATGTTCTGACAAGATTTCTGGAAAGCTAAAAATAGCCTACTGACTCTAAAAATAGCCTATCGAAGGGTTATATTCGGCGAAAAATCTGAGATATGGGTTTTGTCAAGAAAAAGATTCTAAGACAACCCAAAACGTCAGAAATGCGAAAATCTAACTTCTACTCGACCATGCAAAGAATTTTCAGTTGAGAAAATTAGAAACTTGAGAATTGATGCTCTAGAGTTAAAAATTCCTGAAAATCCAAGCACAGGAATCTAATTCGAGAAAGCTATATAGAATCGATCCAGATGATCAAATTTGCCAAAATTTGCCAATTTAGGAACATGCAAATTGAAATCTGAGAGAATTTGGAGAATCTGAGAGGAGAAAAGACATTTTTTGAGTGTCTTTCTTTGTCAAAATCGCCCCCTGTTTCTCAAATTTGCTGATGATCTATGAACTTGCACCTGCAAAAGGGATTCTTTGATGAAATCGCCATTGAAAACTGATAAAATTACCCAACCTGTGAAGAAAATCGCCTTTTCCTTGAAGAAATACGAATTTCTTTGAGTTGGATGAGTGAATTAATGACTGGCGCCATGTTTAAATAGAGTTAATTCGCAACATAATGCTAACTGCAAGATTTAAAACCCTCGACTGAAATAGAATGCTTCTGATTGGACCCCTCCAATTTGAACTGAGACTGACTTGAAGTCCGGAATAAAATAATAATAAAAATATTCGTCATGCAAGTTTGAAAATCCAGCACAAAGAGGCATCAATTTGAGAAAATCGCCATTTAATGCTCAAATATGCAAAATCAATATTTAATATTATTTTAATTAGTTGACAAACCATGTGAAGCTATTGGACTCATCCGGCAAACTTCACTGATTTCGAAAAGTCCTCATTTGTCCTCATAGGCATCCATTTGCTCAAGATATTACGTTTTTTACTAACTTCCTACTTTGTAGCTGACTACAAAGTTACAACTGACCATATTCAACACTAATTGTCAGGTGACCAGATGATGCTGAGACTGAGCAGGAGTATTTATTGTGAAGCCTGCAGAGCAAGGAAGAAATGTCTATTGGGAGTCATCACTGCTAAAATCAACGTTTAACACCTCAAAAAATTAGGCGCCTTTGATTAAATTGATTTTACGAGACCAGACTTGGCCATTTCTCCATACTGCCATTTGACGCTTCAAACGGCTGCTGACGATGAACGGTGAACTCTGCTGACTGGATGATAGGCTCACTGCGTGACTAGAAGTATTCCGCATCCAACAAATATACATAAGGCACCTGAAAGCTGTATTAAGGACCCCAAAAGCAAGGGCGCCCCTGGCATGAAAAGGCTCAAACACCATTTTGACAAAAGTACAACTCTCAACTAGATGCTTTCTTTGACCTCTGATATCGGGAGCTGGAGTGACCTGATTCGTGCACCGTCTGTCTCAACGCGTAGCTAGAAGGACCTACGAGAGATGTCTCTAGAGGCGACGAAACAAGAAAACTGCTTCTAAGACCTCAAAAAGAAGGGCGCCTTTCCCAAGATGAAATATACGACTAGACTTAACCATTTTTCAAGCTCTTTGTTTTTTCTGTATTTTGCAAAGACCCCGCACGTACAACCATTTTTCAAGTTGTCTTCGTTTTTTCTGTATTTTGCAAAGACCTCGCACGTACAAGTGTTCGCCAAATCCCGGAGGCTGACGATTGGGCTCGTTGGATAGCTGGAGTAATTACGCACAAGTCCCGTGAAGACTTCAAAAGCGAATAACCCCATCTGATAGGCCTAAAGGCTGGGCACCCCTGGCCTATAGAGGCTACAGTGTATGTTTCATATTTCTCCACCCGCTGATTTACATGCCTAGTAGAAACTCTGCCACGATCTCTCAGAATATCGGATTGATAGGCTGACTGGTGCGTTGCGAAACCGGACTAGAATAGCACAGATCTCAGGAAGATCTTATCTGCAATCTCATTCATCTCAGGGGTCATTTTGGAGGGCGCCCCTGAGCTATAGGGGCGCAATTTTACCATTAGAGAACTTTTTTTTGATATGAAGCCTCCTCGTAACCTCATCTTCTGATCTTGATTGTCGGAGCTCTAGGTTTCGGACGTCTGCATTCGATAGCTCGTCGGATAGCCAGACTAGTCGTGAAGAAATTAAATGCAGCAACAGGCAGGAATGCTAGAAACTAGCCCCTCTTTAAGAAGGGCGCCCCTGAGCTACAGGGGCGGAAAAGTTGAAAACTGACAAGCTTTTGCAATCTTCAATCTCTTGAACCTCAACTTCTAACGTCAGTTACCAGAGTTATAGACCTCAGACAACCTCACAGGATAGCTTGACGGATAACTGGACTAATTCTAAAGAGATTGACTGTGTTTATGAGCACATGCCACAAAATCTGGGCCTTTAAAGAGAAGGGCGCCCTTGAGCTATAGAGGCGCAAATTTTGTTTTTTGCGTAAAAAATCCTCATAAATTGATCACTGAAATCTTTGTCTTGGTCACTGAAATGACCATGCAAAGGTATAATCACGTCGTGAAATGCCTCGTTCTCAATCCCCGATTCAAGTTCTAATCAACAGATACTACTTTTGACTAACACAACACTAACCAAACTCCATGTTTGATATTGCCCAAAAACTGTATTTGACACCATTTTAGCAAGGTTTAGACTCTTTTAAGCAAAATGCCTTGATGAAGCAAAAAAAAATTGGTTTGGGTACAACATCATATTCCCCTCATTCCTTGGTTTCTGAGTCGTTATCTTTTGTTTCCCCTAAAAAGCGATGGTCAGCTCTAACATATCTTTGTGCCATCAATCGGTGATTCTCCCTTTTCTTCCCTCAATTTCCTTCATTTCCTGATCTGCCTCCCTTCCCTCCCTCAATACCTTCTGATTTAAATACCCACGTATGAACTTTCTATTTGAGGGTTGTGTCTTTCACAAACCAGTTCTTTCTTTGTTTGCTTGATTTAGTCTATTTAGGGATTGCTCATTTTGATATTATATTTTATTTTATTTCAATTAATTTATCATATGAATTGTTAATTCAATATTTATTTTTATTATTTAGCTTTGTCAATATTGATATTTATAATATTGTATATTATAATTATAATATTAATTATAATGGTGTTGTATATTCTTGTACCTTTAATATTTATTTTTTTATCATTTAAATTGTCAATATTTATATATTTATAATTACAATATTATCTCATGATAATTGTAATTATAAGAATATTAAAACGATAATATTTTCTTTTATAATCTTATTATGTATTGTGTTATTTGTTTTTATTTATTTGTATCTTCAGGTGTTCTAATTTCGGGGACGTGACATTCCTTCTCTTCTTGTTCCTATCCCTAATAGAGTTGTCCTTTTTGAGCTTTTGTTCCTGTCTTATAGCCTTCTAATAGGCTTCATTCATAGTGGTAGGAGCCAATACATCTACAGACCCACCTATACGATTGTTGTGTAAGGAAAGCTTAAGGTGCGGAACAAACTCTCCTAATGTGAAAACTCAAAGAAGAGAGCAGATATGTCTTTAAATTTTGCAATTACAGTTCATTAAGATGCACATGAAAGGAAAAACAGAATAATGAAATAAACACATACACAATTGAACACCAGATTTACGTGGGAAAACCCTTACGGGAGAAAAATCCACCACACCAAAGAAAAATCTCTTGTATTACAGTAATTGAATTACATACAAGTTACAGACTCTCCTTTCAGATAATCAATCTCACAGCAGCAACATTTCTCGAATCAACCTCATAAAAAACAAATTCTGATCACAATTTGTTATGTCTCACTGTTACAATGCATATACAACATACAATGAAGAACACTCACTGATCATTCGACTATCGAACCGATAACAATTACAGTACGTTGCAATGTATAGCAACAACCATGATCGAAACGTTCTCTGTACAAATGGTTCAGTTCGGTTTCCTCTGTTGATCAACTGTCGAACTTACTAGTCATCGAACGGCCATCTCCAAGTCAGCAACGTCCTCCACTGTTCGGCGTACACCTCAGCAGTCAACCAATTCTGCGCTTGTTCACCCATGGTCCACTTCAAAATCACGGTACAGTGGTATGTCTACCGCACAACTATCATGCTCGACCAAGTGTCATGGCGGGGTGGTGGTATACACCGCACTACCGCTAGACAGCTAGAAGGCTCGCGTCATGGCGATTATACGCACTGCGGTTCGCCAGGTCGATCAGCTTTTTCCATTCTGAACGTCGGAACTCCGGCGTTATGAACCGGTGCCACATGCCGGACAATGGGAGGCTTCAGGGATGGTGCCATGCTGCTGCCCTCACTCACAAATCGCCTAACGACCAGGTGGGCCTGAGCATGAGAAATGCTGCTCGCCAGTTCCGGCCCGATTTCTTGAACAGTTTCTCCGCAGATGAGGTTTGGTTGTTTTCGGCATGGTGAGACCATAAATGGCTTTGATTTCATACTTTTCATCTTTTTGAAGTGAAGGAACATGCCGGAACCGGCGCCATCAACCAGCGTTGTGCGATAATTCCTGTTTGGTTCATTAGTCGTTAACCGTTCAAAAAATAACTGAGGCAGCCATCGTTTCCTAAAGATTTCTAAAAACTGTTCCCATGTCACAGTGGCAGATGTTAAGCCTAATTCAGCCTTCTTGTTTTCCCACCAACAGGGAGCCTCTCCCGTCAGCTAGTAAGCCCCCCATGCTGCTTTCATATTCTCAATATAATCGTGGATTTCAAAATATTTTTCCATTCCAATTAGCCATGCCTCAATGGCATCACCAACCTCAGATCCATCATACTGGTGTGGTTTAACCTTTTTTCATGTTGTTAGAAATGGCACTACGTACTGATTTACCTTTACTAAACTAGGAAAAAGTATGTTCTTCATTGTCAGTTTGGTGGGTGTGGTCTGTTTCAGTATTTTTGTCTCTAAACTGAGACTCATGCTCCTCATTCAGAGTTCTCATATGTCTATCTTCCCTCTGCTCCTCCAAATGACGGAGTCTGGCTTGGGTGTCTTGCATCATAAGCAAAAGCTTGTCTAGTTTGGTTGTAGGGGTCTCTGGGAGTCCAGTTTCCCCACCTCCTTGTATGTGAGACATCTTTAAGTTAGTTAATTAACCTGTTAAATAAACACCCTTTTAGTCTTTAAATTCTATTATTTACTTTATACATTTAACTCAAGGTTACACACTACAAAATTGATATTTTATTGCACTACAAAAATTTGTTTAAACATTCTTTACATCTCAGAGCCCTTATCTAAGAGCTTGCATTACAAAAAAAAAAATTGTCTACATTATTTACATCACAGAGCCCTCATCTAAGAGCTACTGTCGCTTCCTCTTATGGGTTCTTCCTGCCCTTCTAATGTGGAATAAGGAATTAGTCGATAACCCGGAGTGGGTACGCATAGTTCCTTTGAGTCATCAGTTTCTTTCTTGTTTACGGCAGGAGTTACTGGTTTGTTCTCAGTTTTAGGTATCTTGTTCGCCAAGATGTTAGTTCTCACTGCTTGTTTTCTTGAAGCTGTCCAGGCTTGTCTTTCCCTTTTTAGTCGTTTAAGTGCTTCAACTAGGGTTTCGTTATCAGAGGGTGGAGTGTTAGTTTTTATGATCAAATATAAAACTCAGATTTTAATTCAAAATCAGACAAATAGACAGCATATACCCTAGGAAAACCCTCCACTTGAGGGAGAAAAACCCAGCAACAATAGATCACTTATATATTGAATATCAAACAATGATCTCTTTTACAATGAGGCCAAACACAGCACCAATGAGATGCGTTATCTCTTGAAAATAATACAACTCTCTTGATAAGTATATCGACCTCCTTTAAATACTTCAATCTGCTCTTAGATGAATTTGCACTTGCATGAAACTCGGACTATGAATATGAATGAATGAATATGGAATATGATACAATGAAAGAGCATCAAATATATATACAAATGAGAAGGAAAGATCATGTCCTTTCAAGACAAGGAGGTCGGCCTCAAAACAAATCGTATCTCTTCAAAAGGTGGCGGATGATAACAAGTCGGCTCCAAGACATTTAATTTAAATATTAAATAATATTCCAAATGAGGCGCCTCATTAATTGTTGTCATCATAAATTAAATAGCCTATGGCTATTATTTAATTTATTCTTCAATGCAAAGAAGATCGGGCTGGAAGAGAATCCCGACATTGTAATAGCATCAACACTCCCTCTCAGCTAGGGAGAATGCTTCCAGCTAACCAAAGTCATGAAATGACATCCACAATGGCTACACCCAAATGTAGATAGAGACATATCACCTCATCGTGATATCAACCATCATGGCTACTCCCATGTATGGTATATGTGTACAAGTGCCCATCACAGAATCACTCAACGTGATGTTGTCATCTCATCATGATGTTCACCATGGCTACTCCCAGAGGGTGAAAAAGACAAGTACAAGAAGATCATCACAGACTCTCTCACGTGATGTTGTCATGGAGTCACTCAACATGACATCCACCATGGCTACTCCTAGAGGGTGGAAACAAGGACTTTCACCTCAAATTTCTCTCACAGAGAAAGATGCATTAAACAATGGCTTACACCTCAAATCTCTCTCACAGAAAGAAATGCATTAACAAGGGCTTGCACCTCAAATCTCTCTCACAAAGAGAAATGCATTAGGGAAGATCACTGATACTGGGACTCGCTCTCAGCTAGGGCTTCATTCTCCATAATACCAAGCTTGTCTCAAAAGTACACAAACTTTATTTTGAATAGAGGCTTGGTGAGAATATCTGTCGTCTGCTCATTAGTGCTGATATACTTCAACTGGATCGCTTTCCTCAATACCTTATCTCTGATATAGTGGTATTTGATCTCAACATGTTTAGTTCTGTCATGAAACACGGGATTCACAAAAAGCTTCACATAGCTTTGATTATCACAATGAATGACAGTCGATTCCAACGATTGTCCAAACAATCCTGCAAGGAGCTTCCTAAGCCACACTGCTTCTCGAGTTGCCACACAAGCTGCAATATGCTTAGCCTCTGCGGTGCTTAGTGCCACTGAAGACTGCTTCCTGCTACACCAGGATATCATCGCAAACTCCAAACTGAAGCAACATCCAGAGGTGCTCTTCCGATCAGCAACACACCCTGCCCAATCAGAATCAGAATATCCATGCAGCTTCAAGTCCACACCAGAAGAATATCTCAAGCCATACCCAATTGTGCCACACAAATATCTCAGGATATGCTTTGCTGCAACTAGATGTATTTGCCTTGGTTCACACATGAACTGACTAAGTGCACTCACTGCATAGCAAATATCTGGTCTAGTATTGACTAGATACATCAACGATCCAATCAGTTGTCTGTACATAGTAGGATCCACTAGATCTGAACTAGCTGCAGCCTCCTTAAGTTTTTGAAAGTTGGTCACCATAGGCGTAGACATGGATTTGCAATCCATCATACCAAATCTCTTCAAGATGTCAATAGTATACTTCCCTTGACTCAGAATGATCTCATCCGGCTTCTACCATACTTCTAAACCAATGAAGTAGTGCATGAGACCAATATCCTTCATTTCAAATTCAGAAGCTAACTCCTCCTTGCATTTGATAATGAGGTGATCTTCTCTAGTAAGAATTAGATCATCAACATAGAGAACCAAGATCAATGCTTCGCCATCAATTACCTTGAAGTACAAGTTTGAATCAGCATCGTTCTTGGAGAAGCCCAAGCTCATCAGGTATCTATCAATTCTCTCATACCAAGCGCGAGGAGCCTGCTTAAGGCCATACAAAGCCTTCTTCAATCTGCAAACATGAGACTCCTTCCCATGAACCTCAAAGCCATCAGGTTGCTCAATATATACTTCTTCAATTACACCATTTAGAAATGTTGTCTTCACGTCCATCTGGTGTATCTTCCATCCTTTAGATGCTGCAATAGCAATGATAGTTCTGACGGATGTATAGCGAGCAACCGGAGCGAAGGTTTCCTCATAGTCTATTCCCTCTTTCTGAGAGAATCCTCTAGCCACAAACCTAGCCTTGTACTTCTCGATGCTCCCATTAGCCGCATGCTTGATCTTGAAGAGCCACTTAGAAGATACAATAGATTTTCCTTCTCATCTAGGTACGATGTCCCAAACATCATTCTTGAGGATGGATTGATACTCTTCAGCCATAGGACCTTTCCATACTTGTTGACTAGAAGCTTCCTCAACACTGGAGGGCTCCGACTCAATGATTTGACTCATTAATGCAACATAGCTTGAGAACTTGTGAGGCCTTTTGCTTTCTCTGAATGTTCCTCTCGGAGCTGCAAACCTTTCTGCCTCCTGCATTGTTTGCCTGGCCCAAAGAGGTCTCTTTCGACCAATCACAATGTCTGTAGGCCCATCAATAGGTTCCAAAGGCTCAACTGGATCATCATCTTCTTTAGGATCAGTAGCCTCCCTCTAAATCTTAGGAGTATGGTCAACTTCCATATCCTGAGGAGACTCTTGGTCTTCATTGTCTATCTCCATGTGAGTGCCCTTGGATCTCTTGAATGCAACATCCTCTTCAAATGTAACATCCTTGCTGATCTCTATTAGTTTCTGACCTAGAATGTAGACCCTGTAGGCTTTTGAAGACTCACTATAGCCCACAAATATTCCCTTCTTGCCAGATGGTTCCAACTTTGTCCTTTTATCTTTAGGCACATGAACATATACAAGACATCCAAAGATTCTCAAATGACTTACTTCCGGCTTCACCCCTGTGAATGCTTCTTCGGGAGTCATGTTCTCCAAAATGCAGTGAGGGCTTCTATTCTAAAAATACACAGCTGTCCTAGATGCTTCAGCCCAAAGGAAGGTTTGCAGATCTTGATCATGTATCATGGCTTTAGCTGCTTCTACAATAGATCTATTCTTCCTTTCTGCAACACCGTTCTGTTGAGGATTATAAGCGACACAGAACTTGTGATGTCCCCATCACAAAGGGGCATATGAGATAAGTATACGCTTAATATATTTATATTTTTAGATATACAATAACATGTTAGTAATATGCACATTAGATAGAATACTCATTTAGAAGAAGGCAATTTAAAATATCATTATTATTATAATTATCATTGATAGCATTACAATTATAATAGTCAGAGATGAATATAATATTATTATTATTATATTCTAAATATTAGAATACAAATAACTTAAAAATAATAATAAATAAAATAATTACAATTAAAGACAAATTGAAATATTATTACTCTAATTATAATTGTTAAGTATCATTTTCAAAATAGAAATAAATAATATAAAAATAAATATCCTCATAAATTAAAAATATAATGGGTAAATAACAAAAGCAGCCATTCATTAGGAAATAAACATAACTAATCCAAAGTGAAGGAATGCCTATGAAAAGGTATGGATGCTAGTTAAAGAATATGACCTTTCCTAAGAAATCGCAACCCTCTCCAAGTGGGGGATATAAAATCAAATTCTATGGAAAGAAGGAAGGCGTCAATGAAGAAGCATTGGAATTACAAGGGGAAGCATTTTAGGAAAAGAATTCACCAATAGAGTATATATTGTAGAAACCCCTGTTCTCACTGTTTTCCGAAATTGTCTATTTTTGCTTGTTTAGAGCGTTTTTGATTTTTTGTGTTTTGTTACATAAACCAATGAAGTGCGATTTTGAAAGAAATTGCTTATTAAATTTAAATAAAATAATGCAATACTGGAAATGATAGAATCTATTGGAAATAATTTTGCCAAAGAGTTTATTGATCTTCTATGATGAATACAAATAAGATCTGATAACATGCAACTGAAAAAGCTACAATATTATTGATGAAAACTTGGTATTTGCAGCAGATTGAAAGAGACCTTGAAATGGTACGGCCTTCATGAAGATCCACTTTTCCCTACGTTTGACGTTCGCAGATGATACTAGAATAATAGGCGCCCCTGCTGATGAAGCCAGAATGCAAAGAAGGAAGGCGATTTACTCTAGATGAAAAGTACGGCCCTATACTTGCTGGTACGGCCTGCAGCAGCAAAGTACGGATCTGCAACAGCCTTGAAGAAATCCGTACAGATTTGGAATAGATGCCAGATATGAAGCTAAGATAGGCGCCCTAGAATTTATTCACTGCCTGTTGATGTCCGGATCCAAAACTGTGAAGATGAATCTCTGAATAAGTTCTGTGATAGGATGAAGCTACCTCTCTGAAAGCAATAAATCAGCTGATATTTCACAGCCTCTGAACTGCAACACTAAAGATGGCTCGTTCTCCAATGCTTGAAGACAACTGAAACCCTTGGCTCCGTTCTCTAGAAGAATACTTGATCAAAATTCAATTTTTCAACATAATCATCTCTATTCCCAATGAAACCCTTATATCCTTCAAAAAGTCGACTTTTCACAAGAAGGCATCATTTAAATAAAATTCGAACTTTTCTTTTAATTTTTCAATAGTCTCGAACGCACTTTTAATTATAAAATATAATTGAAAAGTGGCCCCTCTTCAATGTTGGTCGACCCCTTTAGAAATCACTTAAGTTATAATATTTAAATAATATTATAACTTTATAATATAAGCTTCAAAATAATTAATATTTAATTTGACCATTAAATATTAATATCTTCCTCAAAATACGTCCGATTAACGAAGCGTCTGAAGCTGGAGAATAAGTGATTGAATTTGCACACGACTAGACCATACTGCTAAAAATAGCAGGGGTGCTCCGCTGAGTGACTTAACTTACTAAAAATAGCAAGTCAAGCAATTGATGTCCGAACGACCCCGAACGAAAGCCAAACTGAATGATTCTATCAATAGGAACCAAACCAAGCCTCAACCAGAGCCTCTATCCACTCTATCAGCCTACGAGGGTCACATAATAGGCTAATCATGCTCACTGAGAGATGTCAACTGGAAGGGGACATGACAGTCCACCCCTCCTGAAATTGCTTGTCCTCAAGCAATCTCAACTCCGGATGCTGCAAAATCTCCTTGCTCTCCCACGTAGCATCCTCCACTGGTAAATCTCTCCATTTCACCAAATATTCCCTGATAGTCCTCCTGCGCAACTGTCTCTCTCGGTACTCCAGGATAGACTCAGGTATTAAGATCAACTTTCCCTCATCATCTAAGGGAGGTAAAACTGTTGAAGGTACCACACGGTGTCCCAACGCCTTTTTGAGACGTGACACATGGAAAACATTGTGGACCTTGCTATCCGCCGGAAGCTCTAGCTCATAAGCCACCTCTCCAACACGCCTCAAAATCCTGAAAGGACTATAATACTGCGGCTTAAGCTTCTCCGAACCACTTTTCCTAAGAGTAGACTGACGGTAGGGCTGCAGCATAAGATATACCATGTCTCCCACCTCAAAAGATCTCTCTGTCCTCTTCTGATCTGCGTACTGCTTCTGCTGATTCTGTGCCTTAGCAATGTTTTCCTTGAGAGCCCTTATAGTGTCCTGACTCTCCTGCAATAAATCTCCAGCACTCGGCACTCTACTGTCGCTCAGTAGCAAATCTAGAAAACTAGGCGCCTCATAACCGTACAACGCCATGAAGGGGGACATCTGAATGGTCATGTGGAAAGTAGTATTGTAGCAATACTCGCACAAATATATCCACTTGACCCACGCCTTTTGCTGCCCTGCAATGTAGTTCCTGAGGTAACCTTCCAGCCATTTATTCACTATCTCTGTCTGACCATCGGTCTGCGGGTGGTAACTGGTGCTCGGTGTAAGCTCGGTCCCACAAAGTCTGAACACCTCCTGCCAGAAGTGACTCAAGAACCGACTATCCCTGTCGCTCACTATGCTCCGAGGCAACCCATGTAGTCTGAAAACCTCACGGAAGAAGACCTCTGCTACCTGTGTAGCTGTGTAAGTGGTGGTGATCGGAAAGAAGTGGGCATACTTCGTCAGCCAATCCACAACTACATATATACAATCCCGTCCTTGGGCTTTAGGCAAGCCCGTAATAAAATCCATCGACAAGCATTCCCACTTCCTATCAGGGATCGGAAGTGGTTGCAATAACCCTGTCGGATACGTGTTATCCTGCTTGTTCTGCTGACAAACAGGGCACTCACGCACATACTGAAGAACATCCGCCTTAAGACCCTTCCATGTAAATCTCTCCCGAATCTGTCTGTATGTTTTGAAGTACCCGGGATGCCCTGCTGTAGGTACATCATGAAAGGCTTGCATGATAGTGTTCTTCATCTCTGATCCTGGGATCAAGAAAATCCTGTTCTTGTAAATGATCAAGTCATTCACAAGTGTATACCTAGTGTCAATCATAGTTCCCTCAACAATACTGGATGCCCAAGTATCCTTGGCATACTCTGCCACAATCAAATGCCTCCAGTCCTCTGCAATGTGTACCATAGAACTCAGATAAGGCCGGCGTGAGAGAGCGTCAGCCACTACATTCTGGGTGCCCTTGATGTAGGTGATATCAAAGTCATATGCCTGTAACTTACTCACCCACTTCTGCTGACGATCATTCAAGTCTTGCTGCCTTAGGAAATGCCTCAAACTATTGTGGTCAGTTTTAATGCAAAACTTACTGCCCACGAGGTATTGCCTAAATTTTGCCAAGGCATGCATTATGGCTAGCATCTCTTTATCATAAATACTGTACAGCCTCTCTGGTCCTCTGAGTTTCCTGCTCTCATAAACAATCGGGTGCTTGTCCTGCATAAGCACCGCTCCAATGCCCTCACCAGAAGCATCACACTGAAGCTCAAAAGGCTTCGTAAAATCTAGTAGTGCCAACACTAGACACGTAGTCATCAACTCCTTGAACCTCACAAAACACTCGTGTGCCTCAGGAGTCCAACAGAATGCACCTTTTTTCAACAAATCCGTCATAGGTGTTGCATGGCGTGAATAACCATTCACAAATCTGCGATAGAAACTGCACAACCCAAGGAATCCTCGCAGTTGTGTAAGGTTCGCTGGAGTAGGCCAATCTACGATAGCACAAATCTTCTCAGGATCCATCCGCACTCCCTCTGCACTGATAATGTGGCCTAAGTATAACAGCTCAGTCATCCCCAAGTCACACTTGGACTCCTTGGCATACAAGGACTCCCTCTCCAAAATCTTTGAAACCTTGTATCCAAATGAGCCAAATGCTCCTGCCAAGTCCTGCTGTAAATCAGAATATCATCGAAGAAGACAAGTACATATCTCCTCAGAAGTGAATGGAAGACCCTGTTCATAGTGAACTGAAATGTGGCCGGAGCGTTGGTTAGCCCAAAAGGCATCACCACAAACTCGAAGTGTCCACAATGACAACAGAAAACAGTCTTCTCAACATCCTGCTCACAGACTCTAATCTGGTGATATCCTGATCTCAAATCTATCTTCGTGAAATAACAGGCACCATGGAGCTTGTCAATAAGCTCATCTATACGAGGTATGGGGTACCTGTTTTTGATAGTCCTCTTATTCAGGACTCTGTAATCGATGCACATGCGAAGTGTACCATCTTTCTTCTTCACTAGGACAACTGAAGAAGCAAATGGTGATTTGCTTGGTCGAATGTGACCCATAGCAAGCAATTCCTTGATAGTCTTCTCTATCTCATCCTTAAGCCGCTTAGGATGCCTGTAAGGAGTAATCATGACGGGCTTAGCGCCCTCCTCAAGCTCTATAATGTGCTCAATACCCCTGTCTGGAGGTCTCCCTGGTGGAATGTCACTGAAAACCTTCTCATGCTTAACTCTCAACTGCTGAATGTCAGGATGATACTCGGCCTTATGCTGTCCCTCCTGTATAGGTGTCAAAGTGCACTCGGCAGCCCACTCAACCATGTCATGTCGCATAAGTCTCTCCATCCGTCGGAAGGAAATAGTCCTGACGTTACTGTCTCGGATGGCCTTCAGAATATGAGTCTTTCCATCCACATCAAACCGAATCTCCATGTCTTTGAGACGAAGAGTGACTTCCTCAAGGGAATGAAGCCACTTCATGCCCAAGACTAAATCAATATCTCCCATATTCACTACGTAATAATCAGCCTTGAACTCTGTAAGAATCCAGGTGATTCTCAACCCCGAAACCCTAACTGTATTGCTGATTTTTGTTTGTTTTTGTATGTTTTGTATTTTTTTTGAGGATTTTTGATAAATAAATAAGAGCTGCGATTTTTCTCTAAATTGCTAATAAATTCATAATAAATTAAAAATCTCTAAATAAGCTTTGAAAATGTTCAGAGAAGGTAGGCGCATCATTTTATTTCATTTCCAGAGCATTTACAATAGCAAACAATGATATATTAATGAAATATCAATTTATTACGAAGGAACCTGATTTTCTTCTTGCAAGCGCCAGAATACAAATAGAATGGTACGGCTGAAGAATAATTATATCTCTGGTCTCTGAAAATTGATGCTGGATCTTTGAAAACCCTAGGTGCACCCAATCTAACTGACAGAAGCTGAGATCTGAGGTTTTCCATTGGCAAATGAATAAGTACAGCCTTCAAGCAATGGTACGGCCTGTCACAATCAACAACAATAAATGAAGTACGGCTCAATGAAAAGGATGCCAGATCTCTGTGGAAACAACTCTGAGAAGTCGCCTCAAATGCTAGATGAATATTCCCTGTTAGACCCTGCCTGAATCAATCAATAAGCTCAATCTGTAACCTCTGTTTGAAGTCACCAAGAAGACAATCTTCAACTGGTATTGCACAGTCTCAGTATGCCAAATTCTGAAGAGGTATCGTTCTCCAGAATCTATTCATCTGCTAAAACCCTAGGTTTTGCAAACTCCAATGCTCAGAGCAAATACAAGACAAATTTGAATAACATATCATAATGGTTCGATTTGTCTTCACTGTAAATATATAGCTCATAAAATTTCGACCCAAAGACTCTTTTAATAATCATTTAATTTAAATGATTAAATTCGCTCTTAAGACTTAGGAGAAATAATAATAATTAAATGGCGCCTCATTAATGAATAATAAATATTCATTATATCAAATAACTCACTTTATTATAAAGTATAATAAATACTTTATAATACGCCCTTTAATTAAATATTTAAATAATTAATAAAGTGACTTTAATATAAAGTCAAAAGTATTAATTATTCATTAAACCATTAAATACTCCATAATTTCTCCGTCTGACTGTCAAACTGATGAACTGGGTCGACTCTGAGCTAAACAGCTGAACCAGGTGCCCTGCCCAAAATAGCAGCTTCCGCCAGTCCGACTTTCTAAAAATAGAAAGTCTCTGAAAAACCACTCTGAATGATTCTGCGAAGGCCCAACCTGAAGTAACTGCAACACTGAAGCTACAGAACACTGAGTAACTGCCTCGAATGATCCTCTACACACCACTGTCAGCCTACGAGGATCAGAATGATAGGCTCACTCCTCGACAAACAATGTCAGCTAAAACGGGGACACTACAGTCCGCCCTCCCTGAAATTGCTTGTCCTCAAGCAATCTCTGCAAATACGGACGCACCGCACCACCTGGATCCCAAGGATAGTGCCGGACAATGTTCCTGCTAGCCACAACTGTCTCCTGTAACTCCCACAACTGATCAACTGGAATAGAATACCAATCCCAATCATCCTCAGTGTCGTCTATCATAGGATCGAGAAACTTAAGAGGAAGCAAGTCAATCTGCAAACAACACTTACTTCCTAAAACTGCACGAGATATACTGTCATCCAACATATCAAGCACGTGCATACCAGAACTGTGCACCTGAAACAAATCGTGTACGTGCGGATCAAACATGAAACCATATACACTTTGCACCGTGTACTCACTGTCAAACTCCTCCGAAAGCTGAGTCTGAAATCCCAGTGCACAAGTAGGATCCCTAACACTATCATCACTCTTCCCACTAACGAGAGAGATAGAGCGTAGGCTCCCATCTGTAATCCCCCTCAACACATATTTCTTTCCCTGTACCTCAAATCTCATCTCCATTTTAGGCAAGTTGAGGGTGAACACACTAATGTCCTGAAGCCATCTCATACCCAACACTAAATCCATCCCACCCAGGTTGACCACATAAAAGTCTGCTTGCAACTCATAATCATTCAGCATGAGGGTGAGGTTACAAATTCGTTGAGTGCAAGTGAGGGTATATCCATCTGCTACCCGAACTCTGAATCCAACAAAATCCTCGGTCTGGAGTCTACATCTGCTGACAAAGCTCTCATCAATAAAATTATGTGTGGCTCCTGTGTCAAGCATAGCAATACATCGATGTCCATCCACTAATCCCCTGAACCTGAACGAATCATCCCGTACACTAGCAGATAATACCAACGGGGACAAGTTGGCATCGGGCCCAAACTCCATAGAGGCATTCCTGGCCTCTGCATGTTTTGAAACAACTTGCTGGTCTGAATCCTCAAACTCAACATCTTCATAGTAAACCCACATGGCGCGGTTGGCTCTGCCCTTTGGTCTCAAAGGACAATCATGCTCCTTGTTGTAAGGTTCTTTGCACCAATAACAAAGTTGTTTCCTCCTCAATTCATCACGAGTTTCATCATCAATTCTTGCTGTTGTTTTCCTCTTTGGTTCTGCAACTGGTGTATAACTCTCCTCAACAAGCAAGGTGTTTGTTTTAGGCTGAAATTGTTTCTTCGGAGCAGCAAGCTCCATACTCCTTGCCTTCCGCATCGCCTCCTGAAGAGTAGGAGGATCAAATGCCTTGACCCAACCTCTCATAGGCTCTGTCAAACCCTCAATGAAGAGTATAATGAGTCTCCGTTTTGAAATGCCAGTCACCATGACTGCAACCTTATGAAAATCACTGACGTAAGCATCCAGACTACCTGTCTGTCTGAGCTGAGCTAGCTCTCTGAAGTAGAGTTCTGGATCTTTCCTGTCAAAACGCTCTATGAGCCTGTTGGTGAACTCTTGGTATGTAGTGACTGCATGATGGCCAAGTGTGTACATGCCATGATGCCACCAATCATGCGCCAACCCATCAAGGTGCAAAGTAGCAAACTTAATGGCCTCGTCCCCCTGCATAGGTCTCAATGATAGAAAATTGTCCAACTTCTGGACCCAAGACCTCACTGATGTCTTATCGGAACCATCAAGAAACCCTTCTTAGTCACTAAGCGCATCTTGTAAAATCCCACTGTTCACTGTGGTACGTAGCTCTTGTCTAGGGAGCTCGGTCAAATCTACCTCCTCCTGGGGGTTGCCGAACATCGCAGCTCTGGCGAAAAGATAGTTTTTGCGATCGAATTTTAATGATAGGTACTCGCCATGAAACCTCGTCACATCTGCCACTGACATGCCATTATGTGGCTGAAACTCCTGATGCTACCCCTGCTGCTCTGCCCCCAAAGTCGGAGGTGGAGTCTCTCTAGGTAAGAATGTAGGCTGTCGGACCTCTCGCTCATGATAGTCGGTTGATGAAAACAATAGGTGGTGTTTGTTACCAAAGGCTGGTCCCTCCCTACGGTCCTTTCGGTATCCGATCTGAATATAATGTGGCTGTGATGGAGTACACTGCCTAATAGTGCCCATCAACTGGGACATCATGTCCATCATGTTGTCGTGCCTGCGTCTGAACTCCTCATCAGTAATGTCACCCTCTACATGTGCTTTCCCTGAATCCCTAAGTGTCTCTGTAGGAATCTCACGGTCTGCCATTAGGGTTGCAACACTGTTCTCGCTGCTGTTGGAGCTAGATCTGTGAATACCAAGTACTCCTGACACTGTCTCACCTTCAGGAATAGGTGGACCTGTCCAATCCTCGGCTCTGCCTGTTCCTACACCCTTGGTATACTGAATGATGTTCTTACTCATGAAAAAGCAACCAAAAAGCACACTGTATTCTGAAAAAGCACAGGATGGCAGGAAATCTGTGCTCTGATACCATTGTAAGAATCCAGGTGATTCTCAACCCCAAAACCCTAACTGTATTGCTGATTTTTGTTTGTTTTTGTATGTTTTGTATTTTTTTTGAGGATTTTTGATAAATAAAGAAGAGCTGCGATTTTTCTCTAAATTGCTAATAAATTCATAATAAATTAAAAATCTCTAAATAAGCTTTGAAAATGTTCAGAGAAGGTAGGCGCATCATTTTATTTCATTTCCAGAGCATTTACAATAGCAAACAATGATATATTAATGAAATATCAATTTATTATGAAGGAACCTGATTTTCTTCTTGCAAGCGCCAGAATACAGATAGAATGGTACGGCTGAAGAATAATTAAATCTTTGGTCTCTGAAAATTGATGCTGGATCTTTGAAAACCCTAGGCACACCCAATCTAACTGATAGAAGCTGAGATCTGAGGTTGTCCACTGGCAAATGAATAAGTACGGCCTTCAAGCAATGGTACGGCCTGTCACAATCAGCAGCAATAAATGAAGTACGACTCAATGAAAAGGATGCCAGATCTCTGTGGAAACAACTTTGAGAAGTCGCCTCAAATGCTAGATGAATATTCCCTGTTAGACCCTGCCTGAATCAATCAATAAGCTCAATCTGTAACCTCTGTTTGAAGTCACCAAGAAGACAATCTTCAACTAGTATTGCACAGTCTCAGTATGCCAAATTCTGAAGAGGTATCGTTCTCCAGAATCGATTCGTCTGCTGAAACCCTAGGTTTTGCAAACTCCAATGCTCAGAGCAAATACAAGACAAATTTGAATAACATATCATAATGGTTCGATTTGTCTTCACTGTAAATATATAGCTCCTCATAAAATTTCGACCCAAAGACTCTTTTAATAATCATTTAATTTAAATGATTAAATTCGCTCTTAAGACTTAGGAGAAATAATAATAATTAAATGGCGCCTCATTAATGAATAATAAATAGTCATTATATCGAATAACTCACTTTATTATAAAGTATAATAAATACTTTATAATACGCCCTTTAATTAAATATTTAAATAATTAATAAAGTGACTTTAATATAAAGTCAAAAGTATTAATTATTCATTAAACCATTAAATACTCCATGATCTCTCCGTCTGACTGCCAAACTGATGAACTGGGTCGACTCTGAGCTAAATAGCTGAACCAGGTGCCCTGCCCAAAATAGCAGCTTCCGCCAGTCCGACTTTCTAAAAATAGAAAGTCTCTGAAAAACCACTCTGAATGATTCTGCGAAGGCCCAACCTGAAGCAACTGCAACACTAAAGCTACAGAACACTGAGTAACTGCCTCGAATGATCCTCTACACACCACTGTCAGCCTACGAGGATCAAAATGATAGGCTCACTCCTCGACAAACAATGTCAGCTAAAACGGGGAATTACAAACTCAGTTATTCAAGCGCAATGGAAGATCCTTAATCATACGATCACACCTTAGAGTGTAACCATTAGCCACCTTAACCCGAATGCCTTCAAACTCCTTAGTTATGAGTCCACGCTTCTCCACAAATCTAGCATCAATGAAATTGTGGGTGGCTCCTGTGTCTAGAAGGGTGATGACCCGTTGACCCGCCAAGACTCCGCGAAGTCTAAACGAACCCTCCTGCTGAATGCTAGTCAATCGTGCCTCCTGAATTTGAAGCTCTGACTCTGCCTCTGCCTTAGGCTCTGAAGCCTCTGATTCTGACTCCTCAGAACTCTCCTGCTGTTCGGAACTCTCAGATTCCGAATCCTCGTAATAAGCCCACATTACTCTATTGGCCTTACCCTTAGGCCGCAAAGGACAATCGTGGTTAGCATCGTAGGGACCTTTGCAGTAGAAGCAAAGCTTCTTCCAGCGCAAATCATTAAGAGCCTCGCGATC
>VDFB02082272.1:0-28883 GCA_007258455.2 Sequoia sempervirens
CAATCTCTACAAAAGTTTTCAAAGGGAAAACTTTCTTTCTTCTCCACACTATGCAAAATGTCTACTATGCTCTACTATCTAGTCTCTAGCTCTACCTCAATTCTGACTCTGATCTAATCTCCTGTTCTAATGAATATACAAATGAGGGGGACTCCCCTTTATATACTTCAACCAGTCCAAAAGGCGGCTAGGGTTACAATTAATAGAGTGGCTAGAATCGTGCCACCTCAGCCCTAACCCTAAAAACTGCCAGAATAGGGAGTGGTACATTAAATGAATCAAAGATTCCCACTCACTCCCAAAAATAGTAAAGGCAATAAATGCCCACAATCAGTCTTCTAGAAGATCCTCATCCAGCAGTGCACTCCCATTCTCCTTCTCTCTGGCTGCAAACTCAACGAACCTGCCAAGTACAACCTCAACCTCCTGAACTGAAATAGGTGGAACACAATCTAGCTGAAACTCAAGCACTGTGACTGATGTCTCATGCCGTGCACATGACTTTCTCCAAGCAGCTAAGGAATCCTGCATGCTCTGAATCAAACTGGAGAAAGTGGAGGTGTTCTCAAAGTCATCCTGTGTGAAGTTCTTCACCTCCGAGAAGAAAGGCACCAGCCTACCCCTCAAATTATCAACATTAACCTCATCTGGATTCAACTGCCTAGCAAATATGGCCTCAAAAGTATTCTGAACTCCGTCAATGGTATTGGCCATAGCCTTATGTATCCTGGCTGAATCCAGCTGTGCCGCGTCGAAGAAACCACGCCCTGTGATCGCTGAAGAATACCATCTGGAAAAGTCGTACCTGTCATTCTCCTGAATGACCCCTCCATCAATCAGCGATCGCAACAGAATATGCCTCAATGCCTCAAGACGCTGGATCACTTTACTTTGATAGATAGAAGCATCTCCCCAAGCATGATCAACCGCCTCCATCCGTGCCAAAATACCAGAGGCCTGCTGAAAAGCAGAAGCAAGGTCCTCCATAAACTTCTCTGTCTCAGCACGAACTCCTGTGACCCACTTGTCTGCTTCCTGCGCCATCTTCCCCAACTCCATCAAGCCACTAATGGACTCTCTAGGTATCTCTGCTGGAGGCTCTATCACTGGAATATCCTGCCCACGAGAACGAGACAATTGCTGCACATATCCAATTAAAGCTTTGTGTTCTCTTTTCAACTTCTTATACTTCCCTTCTTTCTTGAATAACCTATCTTTGAGAGCAAGGTAGGAGTTATCACACTCCTCTACAATCTGCGCACCAGTGGGGCGTCCCAAATCCAAAGTCGTGACCATATAATTCTCGGGAACTGCTTCATTTCGGTCACAATCAACCCGTGGCACAGCTACATGAAGGGTGCGAGAGCCATCCTCTTCAGTGGATATCTTCGAAAACTTTCTTGCTCTCTTCTTCTGTGGAGGTGCACTGATCCTGTTCAAGAATTCTTCCATCTCAATTGCTGGATCAAGCTCCTCTCTGGGGCTTCTTCTCATTCTATCCTTAAGCCAATCGGGCACATCGTACTGTATATCAAAGGGCTGCTGTTCTTGTGCCTCTACTTCTCGAACTTGCTCAAACTCTACATCATTCTGGCGAGGCTCATCGTCCTCAAGTGGCTGAGTGTCTCCTGAAACTATATCATCATCATCATTCATGGCCGCCTCTAACTCCTGCTGAAATTGAGGGTCAGTAATAGTCCCCTCATCATCCTGTTGATCAACCCTACCAGGTGCGTTGACGCTCTGGCCAACCGATTCTCTCCGTGGAGGCTGATTATTATCCTGTACCACTTGCACCTGATTCAGTGCATTTCTCTGATCAACAAACAAGGAAACCTCCTGTATACTTGGAGAACGTGTCTCCAATGGTGTGGGTGACTCAACTACAACTCGTGGAGGCTCTGGCTGAACGGGCTCCTGTCGAACTAGCTCTTTCTTTCTAGACTCTGGACCTCGTGTAATCTGTTTCTTTCTGCCAGTGGTGGGTGTCCTGTGATCTCCCATCAAATTGTAAGTCAAAGCAATTGACCTACTCTTCAACCTGTTCACTCGCCTGTCAACCCATGCTCTAGTGAATTTCAAGACCGGGATAGAAAGTGTATCCAAATCAGCAACCTCAGGTTCTGACCAATCCGGGGGTGGAAGTGGAGTATCTCTAACTGCTGCATAGTCCGGATGGACAACATCCATGTCTTCATTCACCTGGTTTGGAACCGGCACAACTTCACACTCCCTAATCAAAGTAATCGGCAACCGAGAGAACATCCTTTTCCTTACTTCAATCTCATCCGATGCATCAGCCCAATAATCCTCAATGTTTTCCTTATGTTTAAACTCCTCTGACAGTACCCATTTGATGTTGTGATGTGGATCATAGTGCTGTTGGCTAGTATGATATGAAAAATGATAAAATTGAAGCTCGCTCTCGGCTTCCCTGGTTGCCTGTATCGAGGGACACACTTCATTTGAGTTGCCCATGACAATTGGGAATTCAACCCCTCCCTTCTTTTTCTTTTGAATCTTATCATAGGCAAGCAATTGCCTAGATATCTCTAACATTAAAATCCTATTTGTCGGGTACTTAGGCAGCCTATATGGGTATGATGAAAAACCTTGCAGCCTAATGTAAGAAAATTTCGGAAACTGTATGAACAAGCACCCATACCTTTCAATCAACTCTTGGGCTTCTCTCGAGATTCTGTGATGCAACTGCTCCTGAAGCAATCTCGTGATGTACATGGTGAAGGCATTGTTGACACGCTTGTAGTGAGTAGTGCTCGCCAAATGCAACTGTGGACAAGCCTCATGGATCTTGAATTGGTGAGAGCCACAACCGACAGGTTCCTTGTAAGAGATCCCTCGATACTTCGTCATACGAGCCAACATATAGATGATGTAAGAGCTCATGTAAAATGTCTTCGTCCTTCTAAGGCTCAGGAGCTGCTCATGCAAATTATCACTAATCATCTCGGCCCAGTTGACGTAATCTTTCCCTTCCAGCACGAGGTTGATGTAGTAAAACATCCAAGGCTCAAAAATGAATGACTGTGCACAACCTCCAACCCTGCTCAGCATCATAATGAGATCACAATATTCTTGCTTCAAGTCATCCGCTATGATCTGCTTCGACAACTTTGTACGAGAAGGCTTGGGAGTGCTCATCCAGTGAGTGTTGATTGTCTCCATGCATCTCTCGAATGCGGAAGCATACATCCGCTCAGCTCGCTCTCTGGATTTGTAAACCATATTTCTGTGCACTGGGATCCCGAAAGCCTCACCAATGGCAGCAGGAGTAAGATTGGCTAGTACTTGGCCATCTGGTGACATGATTGATCTGTGATTCTTCTCATAATAATTGGCGCACTCCATCATCAGCTCCGAACATTGAATGGCTGGTGGGAAACCAACAGCTGCATATAACCCGCTTCGAACAATATTGTGCGAAGTGGTCGAAGGTCGATGATTTCCAATTCCCAACATCCTGTTCTTGAAGGTCTCCAGGTTGACGGAGCCCAAGTTGGTATCTGTCAGCTTGCCCAACTTTGAAATAAATTTTGATTCTGGCATGAATGTCTTACTCAACTTCTTGATCACAGCCTGTCTGGATGCACCGTTATTATCTTTGCTAGTCACCCTTGCCTCAGCCATCTGCAGGACAATAAACATTCATTAGCAATTTAACTTATAAAATAAATAAGACACCTGCAGGGCTGCAGTCGACTTCAAGAAGCTGCAATAACTTTTCTTATTTGCAAACCTTAGCTTCTTCTCCAATAAATTCGTGCCTCAACACTTAGAAGAATTTCTAAGTAAGCTTCAGCCTTAGCAACTTCAATCTGCAACTTGAACTTCTATAAATTCGTATTTCACACCAGCAATCAGCAATCAACAAGTTCGCACTTTTAAAACTCTCAGCAATATCCTCACTTCAAGGCGTCCTTCTTAGCATCAGCAATAGCAAATTCGAACTTTGCACCTTTTAAATTCTTTGAAACTTCTCACCTCAAGGCATCCTTCTTCAACTGCAGATTTGAATACCTCCAGCAACTTGCAAGTGTGCCCCTCTTAGCTCTGGCAACTTCAAATTTGAATCAGCAACAAATCAAACTTTAGCAATCAACAAGTGCGCCTCCTTTTGACTTCAGCAATAGCAATTCTCCAACGCCTTTCACTCAGCAACTTTCAGACTTAGCCAAAATTCCTACTCTTCAAGCTTCAACAATCTTTACTCAGAGCAAATTCGACTTCTTCAACTGTGAAAAATAAGTGAGAAACTTCTTCATTTTATAGCCAAAAATCGAATTCTAGAAGAAGCCAATTATAGCCAGTACATTTAATTTCCACTACTCCACTTCAAGAATTCGAATTTTCCCTCTGGTATTTCTGACACTTGTCTCTCGACGTCAGGAATCTTGCTCTTCTAGAAGCTCGACTTTGACTGGCATCTTTGAATTCATTTTTGAAAAATTTAATTTAAGTTCATCCTTTTTAATTCACCAGCCGGAGCTCTATCACTTGAATTTGAATTTAACTTCTCCTCAGCTCTGGAAAATTCATCTTCGAAGAATTCAATCAAAATCATCTAAGCAACCCACTTTGAATTCGTTGTTTGGAGAAATTCATCTTGAAAACACATTTTATTCATCTTGCCTTACAAAATTTTAAATTTTCCCTTTAGGAAAATTCACAATTTGAGCACTGATTAAATTCTTCACTGAAAAAGTGTTGGCGAAGTGCGGAAGACATAGAAATCCATCTATCATCGCAAATGTTCAGTACCCAGAAGAAAATTTTCTTCAGAATGCTTCGAATCCATGGGTACCCAACGAACGGGTTCATTTAATTTTTTAAATTTTGAACCTTAGAAAATATTATTTTATCAAATTAAATCCATTCTTCGCCTGTGATCATCCTGTGTTGCTCCAACCTGAGAAATTTGAGTTCATCTTGCATTATCATCATTCTCTGACTTCACCACTGAGAAAATTTGCTCGTGCTCCACGAAGGAAAATTTCGCCACCTTGAGCTCTAGGCGTATTTTCTAAGGGAGAAAATATTTTTGCCTTAGAAAATTTTTAAATCATCTTGCACTTTGGGAATTTGCCTTAGAAAATTTTATTTGTTCGCCAGTGGTGGAAATTTTACCAACTTCACTTAGAAATTTTTTATTCATGCCTAGCACACTTTATTTCTTACCATTTTGCATTTTACTTCACACTAGGAAAATATTCATTTGAAGCTCCAACGCCTTAGCAATATTTTATTTTTTTATTATTTTTACTCAACATCTTAGGCGCATATTGTGTATGAAGGAGGATATTCATCTTGTGCTTAGAAGTCTTCACTTCCAACGCCTTGCAACACATCCACAAATCACCTTACAATATTTTCTAACATATATCACCTTGGGCGCATATCACTTGAAGAGGGAATTTGAAACCACGCCTAACATTTATCTTCACCACCTCACACATATTACCTTGGGCGCATCTTGCACTTGAGGAGGGATAACGCCTAGCATTTACCAAGCTTTCACCACGCCTTGAAGTACCTTTTACCCCACGTACCACCTTACATTCACTTTTACCACCTCAACTTGGGCGCATTTAGACATGCAAGAAGGATGACTCTTCAACTTCCATTTTTTTGTCTCTACTTGACTTTCTTCTGGGCGCATTTTCATGTAGGTGAAGGATAAGAATTGTTGACTAGTTTGACTTCCTCCTTCTTGAGCGCATTTTGACATAGCTGATGGATGAAGCTCTTACCACGTCCTTAGAGTGACTCTTCACCTTCCTCGTTTCGTCTTCACATGCATGCTTTGGGCGCATTTTGCCTATGGAGTAGGATGAGCTTGTTTGACTTTCCTTTGACTTCTTCCAAACTTGAGCGCATTTTACCCCCTGAAGAGGATGGGCGCATTTGGAGGGGGGTGGTGGATATCCTCATACTTAGAAAATTTTCTAGCCCTCATGCTTCAAGGTGGGCGCATTTTGGCCTAGGTACTGGACGAATTCTCACACTTAGAATTTTTTTTTTTTTAAATTTTTTATTGTGCTTGGCATATGCCTTGAAGGTGCATTTAGGCTAGGCAGAAGGATGGAAAGTGTTGACCCTCTTTGACTTTATTGCTAGATGGGCGCATTTTGGGCATGGTGGAGGACGAGCTCAGCACTCAGAAATTCTTCGATGCTTCTCCATCAACTTGGGCGCATTTTGCCATGGCTGCAGGATGGAGTTCCAGACTTAGAAGTTTTCCTCGTTTTGCGCCAGTATTTCATGCCCTGCTATTTATATTAAGCCCTCTGATTTTGCCTCTTTGAAGCTCATAACGACTTGAAATTTTGCACACTGCATCCTCATGACCTTGTTGTCCTGTCGACACTGCCATTTTTAATCGGCCTGCTATTTTTAGACTATTTCTGAGGATGGTTTACTATAAATAGTAACTGCTTGTTTCTGATAGCTCCACTGCTCCGATTAACCTGAAATTTGAATGAGGCGCTCCTCACCACGTGACCTGACTACTGACATCAACGCATGCACCTGACTTGCTATTTTAAGCCTGTTTCCAAAATGACTTACTATAAATAGTAATTGCTCCGTTTGACTTGAAATTTTACCAGCAGATAGCCTGAAGGATGCTGATCGCGGTGGTTTACACCGGTTTTCGAAAATTCTGACTTTTTACCCCTCTTTTCAGGCTCTGAAGCTGGAAACCCTAATTTGCTTTGCATGTGTATCAAATGATCTTTGTTTCTCTTCGTTTCTGTTGCATTGCGATCAACTTGTGATTCTGAACTGCTGGGAAGCGACTGCCGGGACACACCTGCTAAAAATGGTAAGTTCCTTACTAAGTGGTTATCTTCATTTGCATGTCACACCATCGCGAAGCTCTCGAAAAACCCATCAGGAATCATCCAACATGCAAAAGAAACCCTGACATGCAAACCCTAAAAATAGTCTCGGAAGACTGAATTCTGAAAGTTGTCTCGTTTTGCATGTTATATCACCGCGAAGGTCTCGGAAAACCCAGAAGGAATATGCCAACATGCAAAGAAAAACTCTGCATCTGAGCTCTGAAATTTGTGCCGGAAGCTGGACTGCTAAAAATAGTAAGTTGTCCATTTTCGCTCAAATTTTGCATACGAGTAGTCTGATGCGCTCTGAATGCCGTGTGACTGTCGGAATCTCAAAAATGCTGACGAACGGCCTGGAATTTCACACTTACTAAAAATAGTAAGTACTTCAGAATCTGATGAAAATTTGCTAGGAGCGTGCTGGAAACATGCTGACAACAATGTTAGTCTCAATTTTGAATATATTGACCTTATTCGACCTCGGATTGACCAGAAAAGATGAAACCCTAATTTTTAGATTCGGTCAGTTTCATGCTTAAACTTACTGACGGGCGCAACCCCGAAAGGCGGACAGAAAAGAGACAGAGCAAGAGAGAGAGAAAAACCCAAGCCAAAAGACCAGAATAGAGCAAAAATTAGGGGGTCCCCATTTTGAATGGGGCGATGTGTGAAAAGGTCACAACAATACCCACGTTTTTTGTTGGAATGGGGTACTTATCTCGAGTCAATCCACTCTTTTCCTTCCCCCCTTAGTGTTTCCACAACTTCCGATCTAATTCCAAGTTGAACTCTTAGTAAACACTTGCTTCTTGAAAGAATTTGTCATTCCTTGTTGTTGACTTTCCATTGCCTTCTCTTGCCTCAATGGTATACTTTAAATATACTTTTCCCAAAGTTAGATTCTTCACTGCTTTCTATCTCATAGATTCAGCATTTTAAATCATCTAGTAGGAGATCTAATGAATAATCAGCAACTTATAAGTTTAAGAGGCACACTAATATTCCCATTTCTTTCCAATATCCTTTTTGGTGAAGAAATACACATACTCACAAACCTCTTTTGTTGATGTTATTTTCCACTTAGAACGTTGTTTTCCTTACAACTTCTATTGCTTTGACACATAATGCTTATTGTATTCCATTTCCTTTTGGAACCTATAAACAAATGTTGGTTTTTTTTTGTTGACATGTTGGTGAGTTCAGCTTATACTCCAACCAATCTATGTTCTATCTAAACCTCTGGTCAGATCGACTTGACTTTACCACTTTAGGTTTCTTTCTTATATTCACCTTTTCAAGTGACTTAATTCCAGTGCTTGGAATCCTATTGTCTTTTAACCTCTAGAGACACCAAATTGTTTGGTCTCTTTTTCTCATCTTAGTCAAATTCCAATAATTTTATTGATTTTCTGATTGCTGCAATTTTATATCAGACCTGATATTTTAGTCCCTTTTGCTATATTTCATATGTTGGATAGCTTGTGCTTGTTTGAAGTTCATTTCCTAACATTTTGGAGATCATTGGTTACCTATATCTCATTGTATTTGTAGATTGTTCATAATATTGTAACGCTGAATTAGTAGTACTAATCAACTCTTTTACTTTTTGCACTTTACATTTTGTATCCCCACTTTAGTGGAAGAGGATGGCTTTGCCGCCTAGTTTACTTTCAGTTTAATCACTTTCATTCCCACGGTTGTGGATGCGACTAGCCCTTGCTCAGTCTACATTGTATTTGCTTTCTGTTTCTCCGCCATATGATAGCGCCTTTCCCACTTTGGGTTAGGAATGCACATGCTTGGCGTTGAGATTATTTTACTTGCATAGCATCTTTGTTAATAGAATCTCTGCCATATGGTAGCACCTTTCCCACCTCGGGTTAGGAGTGCACATGCTTGGCGTTGAGTTACTTTCCAGTACTGCATTCTTTACTAGTGATACTTCGCCATATGGTAGCTTCTTACCCAGCTTGGGTCGGAAAGCACATTCTTGGCGTTGAGGCTCTTTCCTTCAGTTGCTGGTTTGATTTGAACTAACCCTAATGGGTACTTTGGTGCTGTTGTGATCATCTTCAAAGTTTGAAAAAATTTGGGTTAGAATTGGTTCGGTTCATTACAAAGGGGCGCAGCATATAAAAGCTCATAAAACTCAGAACTGAGCTTAAATTCACCAAATGGAAGTGCAGAAGGTATTAAATAACTGAAACAAAGAGATTACAAGTTACAAACATACTCAAAATGCTCTAGATTATTTATATAAAAAATTATTCCAGATTGCCAGCCAAGAATGGTGAAAACTGACAAATATGAACGCTAGAGCTCCAAATTTGACTTCTCCCACTTAGAAACAGGACACAAAGAGCAGAGAGGAGTAGACGCCAAAGAAGCAATGAAGAATCTGACAAAATAGAAGGCGCTTTGGCCTGTAGGAGAAACACGCCTTCAAAAAGGGGGTACGCCAAGCCAAGGAAATGGTACGGCTGGCCCATGGAAACTGTACGGCCTTATGGAATATTGTTGAATGCATGAAGATGGCGTCCCAAGTGGAGAAACCCTCTTTTTTATTGCAAACAAGTAAATCTCAACAAGAAACTTTGAATATAACTCAATAGAACCTCTGAATGAAGTCCTCACAGATGCACTAATTCGACTGGTCTCTCACAGTCTCAAAAATTCTCAACACTGAAGAAGATCTCGCTCTCCAATGGAAGAAATGCTCAAACCCTTGTCTCAGAGAATAGCACAAGAAAATACCAAATGGCAAAGTCAAATAATCATGAATGAGTTCTATTTGCCAAAAATGCCTTATATCCTCAAAAGGGACGAGTTTCAACAAAAGTACCGCTTGGCTTCCAAATAAAATACATAAAAAATGTATTTTATTAACTTTTCAATAGTTAGCAATTAAATAATTGCTTTTCCCAAGTTGAGCACACTTTATACTTAAGTGATTTAATTTTAAATCACTTTATGATATATTTAAGTGATATAATATTTATAAAGTCAATTTGACTTTATAATAAAGTGTTAAGTTAATTAATTAACTTAAATCACTTAAATATCCATAACTCCCTCCAAACTCCATATATTTCCGTGCCGTCAGAAGTTGGCGAACACTGAACTCCAAACGCTTGTGCTGAATTCCACACTGAAGCTGAAGGGGGTGAGAATGACAACTCACCAAAAAAAACCACTGACCCTCTAACCAGATCCTGTTAGCCTACGAGGGTCCAAGATATAAGCTAACTCACAAGCTCCTGAAAACTGACTAGAGCGGGGACATCACAGCGCCTAGGTTGGGAAATACTGATTCAAGCAGGAAATAGGAGGAGAGACCCTTATATCAAGCTGGCTGTACTTTTCTTTTTTCTTCTAGGCGGCTGCAATCGGAAAACCAGGTTTTTAAATAATACATATGTTGCCTTTTTGTATGCATGTTATATCTACAGCTTTGTAATCATTTATTAATAAGAATAAAGTCAATCGCCATCAATCTTGAGAGTGTTTGCTGCTGTAGTGGTAATTTATTGTTTTTTCATTTGATCTGGCATCATTTAGTTTAAAAACCAACAAAAACATTATATGCAAAAATCATTGAAAGAAACCAGAAACCCTCAAACTCAGCAAAAGTTCATTATTCGGCATAAATTGGGGTTTAGAGACACCGGGTCTCTTACAAATATTCTATGCCTTGTATTTAACCTTTCCCCAAATGATGATAGCTCAGCTTATTCTCCCAACACTTCCAACTCTATAAATCAATTGGCTAATCCCTCACAAGTTACTGCCTTTCTCACTCAGGATAACTCACAAGTTGCTACCTTTCTCACTCAGAAATAAGTACTCAGAAATGATTATTCAGACTGATAATGGTTACAGCTGAATAAAATTATAAAACTCAGGTGATTTGATATTGAAGAACTGGTAATTTCAAACTAATATAAGCTCACATAATATTTTGTCTCATAGATGAACATAATGATTGGTCTACAAAAAATAGGTTCTCAAGGATAAATTCTCCAGAAATCTGTAAGTAAAGAATGAGGAATTGGGCGGCTATTTACAGAGCCTCAGCCCTGTCAATTCCACTTTCAAAGGCATGTAAATTGCTAGAACTGTAATTTGAATTGTTCAACTTAGTAAATGGTGGGTTTCTAATCTCATACTTAGCTTGCAAGAGGTGAGTCGACCTCCATTGTTTGACAGAAAAATGGAGGCTATTTCATATTTGCACATGGTTTAATATGCATAATCGACACCTACAGGGTTTCTTCTAGATATAGCGCCAATGCAAAAATCTGGCGGGTAGAAATGTATAGTGAAAAAGTCCAATGATATTTGCAGTCCACATAGCCTATAAACATGGCTCAATCGACAAGCAATAGGTTGTGTTTCATATTTCCTGCGACTTGGTCATTGCCCCGCACGTATTTTCTCAGCTGCTGATTTTCATTTAATTTCAAAAGTTCACAATAAGTTTGTGAAATATTTCGACTTCCACTATATTGGAGTTTGACATATTTTATTTCCCAAAGTTTAAAGGCAATATTTCGATTCATTTGATTTCCATACTTGATGATCAATAATTGGCTGGGCAATATTTAACTCGATTCCTATAGTTGGAGTTTAATATTTAAATCAATGGAAAATAATTTGATTTCCATCAATGGGATTTAATATTAGGAAATAAATCAATTTCCAAAGTTGTGAGATTAATTTAAATCAATTAGGAAATAATTAGATATTTTAGTATATAAATATAATTATAGTTTTTAAATATATTAAACATATATATATTTAAATACCCAAGCATTAATATATATATATTTTAATATAACTATAATATATTTATATAATCTTTAATATATAATTATGTATATATATATATTTAACAAATATATATTTATATCGTGAGCCACTTAGCATACTTCCGATATATATAATTATACACATAAATATACAAATTCAGGAGGCAGTAATAATAATAATATTATTAATATCCACATAATAAAGGACGTGTGCATATATACATATATATACTAGTATATTCTTCTATGTACACGTATGTGTAAGTATAGCATATCGATGCAACCGTATGAGCATATCCATCTACCAACGTACGCTTGTATTGATATGTATATACTTATGGATACGTGTATATACTATAAATATGTATTTATGTCCACTTCCATTTACTTACATCATTTGCGTTACCATCATATCCACATGATCGTAATACCACACTCAGATCTCAAGACTCACATAGATAAACATCACTTGAGAATGCATACAAGACTCTAAATGCAACCATACAAGCTACAAATGACTTACCTATAATCCACACAAATGACTGACTTAGTTCACTCAATCTAAGGTGACGTGTGTGTATGCTCAGATAGTTTACTTTACCAGTTACCCAACCAAGCTCCTCTCCTGAGTGATATTTCCCCTCCTCCTGGAGGAATGGTTCACATACCTGCATCCATTGACATAAACTCACGACGGTCACATGTTCATAACATTAGTAGTATACATAAACATCTCAAGTTAGAATAACATGATTCATTAACCTCCTTATGCAATATTTCACCATGAATAACATCAACTGAGATGACATCAAATGAAACAACATCAAGTGAGATAACATTCATATTGAAAACAAGGTACAAGCATCATTAATTCATCTCTAGAATTCATATTACATTCACTTTTTCTCTATCTAGTAATAGTAAATAGTAACCTCACAATTTGGGATGTAACACTTCACGGTTTTAAGTTCTTGATTCGATACAACTTTAAACTAAAAACAAAAGAAGTGATTCCAATATTCTTATCTTGTCAAAGAAAAGACTAAGAATACCAACATGATAACAATAAATGATAAAACAAGAAAAAGCTCACGAAGGCACAAAGTCGTTCCATAGCTTTCACCAATGAATCCTTTGAGATATGTAACCAGCGTTGTATTAGAAGCACAAAGTCTTCTAGATGTTCTACGATATGTCCACGAACAACATGAATAAATACAAGCACAAAGTCTTGTAGAGAATTCATCAATAGTATTCAATTAGTATCACAAATTCGAATAAAGAGTGTAACTCAAAGTTTATACAGATTTACTCAAAGCCCTTTAGATTTCAATCACTAATCACCGCCAATTTCAATCAAATCCAAAAGGTAATCAATTCCAACACAAAGTTTAGTATTCAACTCACTTCTTTATTGATCAAAATAGATTCACAAAGATGAACACAAAGTTTCATGTATTTGCTTCTCAAATGGGCAACACTTCGTTGCAAAAGATAAAAGATAAACATTACAAAAGAATGCTCTCATAATTATAGATGGGAGAGGAAAGAAAATTTAGGAAAATCAGAGGAGCGAATCTAGGAAAGTTAGGTGAGCAAATTTAGGAAAATCTCACTTAACAAGTCTATTGTACCCAAAACAAATTTTTTGCTTCATTAAGGCATTTTGCTTAAAATAGTCTAAACCTTGTTAAAATGATGTCAAAACATAGTTTTGGGGCAAGTCAAGCATGTATTTTGAGTTAGTTTGGTGTCGGAAAAATACTAGTGAAAATTGGAAAAAATTGAAAATTAGGCTTTTTGCACCCCTGTTTCACGTCGCGAAACCCTAAAAATTGAAACTTGTCAAAATTGAGTGAAATTAATTTTGATTGGCTTATTTCACATCACAATCATAGTGGCGAAGTCAGTTTTAGTTAAAAGTCAGTTTAAGGCTGGTGGGTAGTTTTCACTTTTTCAGGAGGAAAGCTAGGATTTTTGAGATCTTCAATGGCAGTTGGCCAGTACCAGGTATCAAAATCTAAGCCTGAAACTCAAAATAGAACATTCTATGACGAAAGATGCTGAGAAAGATGCTTCGCAGCGAAGGGGATTTTCAAATGGCGAAAAGTGCAAAAATATTCTAAGTTTGGAAACATTTCACTTTGTAACGTGGGAGACACTTGCGCAATCAACGTGCAAATCAATTTTATAGTGTCCGTACATAGGGCGCCCAATTCAAATATGTATCCCTCCAAATAGGGTGCCCACATGACATTCAAATCCACATTCACCTTTTCACAATATTCTGTAATTTGCATTTCATTTCAACACTCTCCAAGTTGTCCCTTTTCATGAAGGTAAATAACTTAATCAAAATGCAAATAATCATCAAGTTAGGTGTCCCAAGTCATAAGTGAAATACTTTATTAAAATATCACTTATTTCTCTCTTAAGGCGTCCATCAAGCCTTATTAAAATTTCACTTAATGAAATATTTGCAACTTAAATATTTCCCTTAAAAAGTCGTCCATTTTAGCATAGGAAATATTTTTCATTAGAATAGAAAATCACTAGTTACCAAACCTGCCAAACAAGGCTCCAAGATTGTTGGAGATGAAACTGCTCAGACTGCCTTGCCAGAAATAGCCACTGCATTGAACTGCTGCTAAAAATAGCACTGCCAAAATTAGCACTTACTAAAAATAGCATATTGCTAAAAATAGTAAGTTGTTCCAAACTCATTTTGAGCACAAACCGGGCAACCGTCGTAACTTACTAAAAATAGTAAGTCCGGAAAAGTTACCTGTTTCAGTTGCATGTCACACCACTGCGAAGCTCTTTGAAAACCTAGAACAAATCCAAAATCCAAATTGCAAAACTCTAAGATGCAAGCCTCCAAAGTATCCGCTAGAAATGCATGTCATTATCTTGTCATGCATGTTGCTTCATCCTAAAGCTCTCCAAAAACCCAGAAAGCCCCACCAGACATGCATCAAAAGCTCACATGCAAACCTTCAAAAATGCATCTGAAACCTCCTACAAAAAAGGAAACCCTAATTTCCACTTCTAACTAGCCTACGAGCTTCCGGGAATAGGCTATCAGACACAAAAGAGAATATGGCTAAAATGGGGACATTACAAAGTAGATGTTTTCATGGATTCATCTATGAAAATACCTAGGGCTTCAAGCTAGTAAATTTTACAATTTTTTGAGATGAGGAAGAAGTCAAATTCAAGTCATGAAGACTTTTTGGTGATTTGTCGATGGTTCTTGAGGTTTCAAGTGCCTTCAAATGAGCTATAATGGTTGGAATGAAGGAGCTGCATCAAAGTCACTAGGAGTGATTATTCACAACTTCACACATCATCCTCCAAAGGACAATACATCAAGTTCTGTAATAGTTTGTCATTTTTCAAATGGCTGTGCAAGTTTCTTTTTCTTTTTGAAAACATTATATTTTTTCTTTGCCTTGACAAACATCCTCTTAATTAAATCAAATGGTAGGGTATGGATATCCACATCAAAATTCTCTAGCACTTGTATAGCATATGCACTCATTTTCAAAATTGTTTAAGCCTCTCCTGAAATGTCTAACAAAGGATGATTCATTCAATCATTTTTTCCATACACTTCTAGTAAACATAGTGAACTCATCAAATTACTAAGAACCATTAACTTGTGGTAAGGTGCTTTTCCTCATTCTTCATGCGCTTTAATGGAATGTGGCATACACGATTCTTCTTGAAAGAAAGTAGTTCTGTAAGAACCCTGGTGGTTCTCAACCCTGAAACCCTAACTGAAAATATTGTTTTTGCAATTTTTGTGTGTTTTCTGTGTTTTTTGTGGGTTTTTGTAATAATGCAAGAAGCTGCGATTTTATGCTAAATTGCTTTAAAAATCCAAAATAAATACTAAGGCAATAAAATTGCTTGGAAATTAACCAGAACATGTTGGCGCACCAATTTATTATATTTCCAGAGCTTTTACAATGCAAAAGATTGAACAAATGATAAATTAAGATTATTTTTTCAAAGAACCTGATTCTCCTTGCCAGGCGCCAAAAGTAACAGAGAAAGTATGTACGGCTGAATGAAGAACCAATCTCCAAGCTAGGAAACCAATGCGAAATCACCAGGAAACCAATGCATACTAGATCTCAGTGAGAGAATCTGAAGACAGGGGGCGTAGTTCTCTAGAAATGATGGTACGGTCTGTAAGTACAAAAATGTACGGCCTGACTGCAGCAGCAAATAAAATAAGTACGGCCTCAAGGAATTAATGCCAGATCTCCGGTAGATGACTCTGAAAGAAGTCGCCCCTGTTTGCTTGATGGATATTCTCTGATAAACTCTGAATGAATAAATCAATGAGCTCAATCTGTAACCTCTGTGTGAAGTCACCAAGATGCAATCTTCAACTGGTATCGCACCGTCTCAGTATGCCAATCTCTGAAGAGGTATCGTTCTCCAGAAATGAAACGTCTGCTGAACCCTAGGTTTTGCAAACTCCAATGCTCAGAGCAAAATAAGACAAATTAGAATAACATCTCATAATGGTTCGATTTTGTTTTTCCTGTGAATATATATCCTTCTTGAAAAATTCGACCCAAAGCCTTCATTTAATAATCACTTAAATAAATGATTAATTATTGCGCTTTTGACTTAGGAGAAACTCATTTAATAATTGGCGCCTTTATTAATGAATAATAAATATTCATTATATCAAATATTAATACTTTATTATAAAGTATACTAAATACTTTATAATATGCCAATTTAATTAAATATTTAAATAATTAATAACGTGACTTTAATATAAAGTCAAAGTATTAATTATTTCATTAAACCAATAAATACTCCAATATTTCTCAAGTAGTACATTAATGAAGGCTAGATTGGAGCCGAACAAACCGGTGAACAGTGCCACATGCCCAAAATAGCGACTTCGGCACGACCCTAACTTTCTAAAAATAGAAAGTATCGAAAAACTTGAATGATTCTGCGAGGCCCAACACGAAACAACTCCAATCTTGAAGCTACAAAACGAGTAACTACTCGAGATGGAGTCTCTGCACACATCGTGACCCTCGGGGATCGAAATAATAGGCTAACTCCGTCCACCGGCTACTGCGGCCCGACTAGGATAAGAGGACATAGCGGGCTTACTGCGCCCTCCTCCAACTCAATGATGTCTCCTATGCCTCTATCTCGGAGGTCTACCAGTGGAGTGTGCTAAACTTTGGAGTGTTTGGTCACTCCAGCATCCTTTGAATGTCGAGGGTGGTGCCTGTATCTAATCTTTCTGTAGCCCAGATCCAACCATATCGTGACGAATGAGCCTCTCCATCCGTCTGAATGAAACCATCCTCAGATTACTGTCTCGAATAGCCTTGATGACATGAGGTCTCCCATCAACCTTGAACTTCATCTCCATGTCACGCAAATTGAGTGTAAACTCACCCAAATCGTGCAACCATGCCATCCCTAACACAACATCAGTATCTCCCATGTTAACAACATAGAATTCAGTCTTGAATTCATAGTTGTTCAGTCGCATCGGAAGATCAGTAATCTTTCGGTCACATCTGAGAGTGTACCCATCAGCCACCTTGACTCGAATACCCTCAAATGCCTCTGTCTGAATGCCACGTCTCTCCACCAATCGTGCATCAATGAAATTGTGTGTAGCACCAGTATCCAGTAATGTGATCACCTTCTGACCTGCTAGGAGCCCGCGGAGTCTAAACAAACCATCTCTCTGAAGGCTAGTCAAATGGGCTTCCTGTAACTTCCTTCCACCTTCGTGTTCACCCTCGTTTTCGGACCTGTCATCATCTGAAGGCTCGGAATCAGCTTGCTGGTCTGACAGATCAGATTGCTCTTCGCCTTCATAAAACCATTCCATCTGATTATTTTTGACCTAAGGACGAAGTGGGCATATATGTTTTTCATCGTAGGGTGCCTTGCACCAGAAACACAACTTTTTCTTTCTCAATTCGTTCAATGTTTCTTGGTCAAAGGGTGGTGCATTCGTCTCTTAGGATCCGGTTGATCCTTCCTTCTGTCAAAAGGCTTATTCCTGTCATTATTTCTATCAAAAGGCCTATTAGGCTCGTGTAGGGTGTCGAACCTGAATTGAACTTGCTGCGAGGTGCTGCAAGCTCCATGCTTCGCGCCTTCCTCATGGCCTCCTGAAGGGTAGGAGGGTGAAACGCCTTTACCCAACCTCTCATAGGCTCTGTCAAACCCTCAACGAAGAGTATAATGAGTCTCCGTTTTGAAATCCCTGTCACCATGAGAAACTGCGCAGCTCTCTGAAACTCACCAGTATAAGAATCAAGCTGCACATGCGCTTTGGTGACTGGCTCCACGAAATAAACAGGATCCTTCTTGTCAAATGGCTCTATGAGCACGCTGGTGAACTCTGGTGAAGTATTGGTGGGTAAACGTTGATTGGCGCAAATGGCGCTATTGCATCGGGGTGCAGATGCCGACTTATTGTGGCGCAGTCTCCATGAAGGCACCAGGTGATGAAGTCATCCAGTTGCAGGACCAGGACGCGTGGTCGTTAATAGCATGGGACGCGTCAAAGAAACTTCGCCGGCGAAGGTCATTCAGCACATCAGCGCAATCCGTTGCGTGGTAGATCTTGGGGGATCTCTGATTGAGGCTTTGCCTCCTCCTCTGGGTTTATGAACATCCATAAACTCATGAAACGTTAATGCCTGTCGGATCTCAGGTGCTAGTGACATGTACTCACCATGAAACCTCGTCACATTTGCTACTGACATGCCATTATGTGGCTGAAACTCCTGATGCTGCCCCTGCTGCTCTGCCCCCAGAGTCTGAGGTGGAGTCTCTTTAGGTAAGAAAGTAGGCTGACCTGGCCTACGCTCCTGATAGATCGGTGATGGCTGATGTGGTACTGATGCCAAAGGCTGATCTACTGGTGTAGTCCCGCTCGTCTGTCCAATCTATATATAATGAGGCTGTGTGGGCGTATACTGTCTGATAGTGCCCATCAATTGGGACATCATGTCCATCATGTTATCATGCCTGCGTCTAAACTCCTCATCTGTAATGTCACCCTCTGCATGCGCCTTCCCTGAATCCCTACGAGTCTCTGAGGAATTCTCACGGTCTGCCATTAGGGTTGCAACACTGTTTTCGCTACTGTTGGAGCTAGATCTGTGAATACCAAGTACTCCTGACACTGTCTCATCTTCAGGAATCGGTGGACCTGTCCAATCTTCGGCTCTGCCTGTCCCTACACCTTTAATGTAGTGAATAGTATCTCTACTCATGAAAAAGCAACCAAAAAGCACACTGTATTCTGAAAAAGAAACTGAAAAAGCACAGGATGGCAGGAGATCTGTGCTTTGATACCACTGTAAGAACCCTGGTGGTTCTCAACCCTGAAACCCTAACTGAAAATATTGTTTTTGCAATTTTTGTGTGTTTTCTGTTTTTTTTGTGGGTTTTTGTAATAATGCAAGAAGCTGCGATTTTATGCTAAAGTGCTTTAAAAATCCAAAATAAATACTAAGGCAATAAAATTGCTTGGAAATTAACCAGAACATGTAGGCGCACCAATTTATTATATTTCCAGAGCTTTTACAATGCAAAAGATTGAACAAATGATAAAATAAGATTATTTTTTCAAAGAACCTGATTCTCCTTGCCAGGCGCCAAAAGTAACAGAGAAAGTATGTACGGCTGAATGAAGAACCAATCTCCAAGCTAGGAAACCAATGCGAAATCACCAGGAAACCAATGCGTACTAGATCTCAGTGAGAGAATCTGAAGACAGGGGGCGTAGTTCTCTAGAAATGATGGTACGACCTGCAAGTACAAAAATGTACGGCCTGACTGCAGCAGCAAATAAAATAAGTACGGCCTCAAGGAATTAATGCCAGATCTCCGGTAGATGACTCTGAAAGAAGTCGCCCCTGTTTGCTTGATGGATATTCTCTGATAAACTCTGAATGAATAAATCAATGAGCTCAATCTGTAACCTCTGTGTGAAGTCACCAAGATGCAATCTTCAACTGGTATCGCACCGTCTCAGTATGCCAATCTCTGAAGAGGTATCGTTCTCCAGAAATGAAACGTCTGCTGAAACCCTAGGTTTTGCAAACTCCAATGCTCAGAGCAAAATAAGACAAATTAGAATAACATCTCATAATGGTTCGATTTTGTCTTTCCTGTGAATATATATCCTTCTTGAAAAATTCGACCCAAAGCCTTCATTTAATAATCACTTAAATAAATGATTAATTATTGCGCTTTTGACTTAGGAGAAACTCATTTAATAATTGGCGCCTTTATTAATGAATAATAAATATTCATTCTATCAAATATTAATACTTTATTATAAAGTATACTAAATACTTTATAATATGCCAATTTAATTAAATATTTAAATAATTAATAACGTGACTTTAATATAAAGTCAAAGTATTAATTATTTCATTAAACCAATAAATACTCCAATATTTCTCCGTCTGACTGTCAAACTGAAGAACTGGGTCGACTTCGAGCAAACCAGCTGAACCAGGTGCCCTGCCCAAAATAGCAGCTTCCGCCTGACCTAACTTTCTAAAAATAGAAAGTATCTGAAAAACCCCACTGAATGATTCTGCGAAGGCCCAACCTGAAACAACTGCAATACTGAAGCTACAAAACACTGAGTAACTGCCTCAGATGATCCTCTGCACACATCTGTCAGCCTACGAGGATCGAAATAATAGGCTAACCACGTCACCAGCTCTGCGCTGACTAGGATGGGGACATCACAAGTTCTGACTTCTGTCTATGCAAATTTTAGTTATAAGATCAGTGAATTTAACATTTTTACAAATCTTTAGCACATCTATTGCAAACTTAGATTGTTGGTTGCATTATCTACAGGATTTCTTACATCCCTGATTACAATAGGAATTTTATGTGTGTTTATACCCATCCAAAAATAATCCATTGTCATTTATGCAGCTTTAATTATTTTACATATTGTTAAACGTTTTCCTTTCAGAATTAATTTTTTTCCATTCTACAATCTAAGGGATCACTTCCATAGCTGGTCTGGAATTAAATATGATGAGGTGTTTACTATGATAAAATATTTTCAAATGGAAGATTTCTTTTCCTGTTAGCACTAGCAAGAGTGTAATTTGTAAGATGCAGTCTATTTTTTGAATTCTATATTGCAAATGATAAATTTTTTGACAGATTTTCTAAACTTATTATTTTGGGGGGTTTGCAGATTGGAAATGATGCTACACAATTTGTTGGCCCCATTGTTTTGGCCCTTCTTTTGGAGGTTGGTTCCTTCTATTTTATTTTTCTTTTGAAACATGTGAATATTATTGCCATGAGAGTAGAATCATGCAATTAAAAAGACAGCTGCATAACCTTGTCCACATGTAGAGTGATGATGGGTTTTGTTACGTATCTACTACTGAGCTCTAAATGTATGGTGTCTACATACACTGTAATTTGGCAATTTAAAAGAATAGGTTCTAGTTAAAATAGTAATGTCCAAGTTATATTCCTCTTATCAATTGCTACCTTCCAACACCTGATTGTTTTCCATGCATTGGTCTTTTTCAGCAGAATAAATGTTACCTACTCCATATAAGCAAAGGAGCATGCATGATTTCACAATTGCCCCAAGAGACATGGGGGTATCAATACGGGGACACAAAATGAGAATAGGTGAATAAATGAATAAGGAGATGAGTATATTATATATAAATGTAATTAGCAAAAATTGCATGGGGATGGGGAAATTGTCCATGATCCAATAATGGAGTGTTGTAACAACTATTCATGATTCAAACAAATTGATAAATTCTACTTTCTTTAACAATTGGTTCTTAACCACATCGAATTTGAGGGCTGTCTAATGAATTGAAATTATATATGACCATAAGTTCTTGGAAGTATGGCAGGAAGGCCTTACTACATAATAAACTAAAGGAAATGTCTAAATTAAAGTAGGTCAAGAACCAGAAAGCAATGGAAGTTGTACCTTAACTTTCCTCCACAATTTAGATTCCTAATTGCTGAGGCTGCAATATGGATGACAGCCATAAATTTCTGATCTTGATGTCAACTTGTACCCTTCTATAGTTCAAGGTTGATCAGAAGTTGGCAACCCTGTCACTTCTTGCAATAGCTCCTGGCTTATGGATTTTCTGTGAGGTATCTGATAGGTGTAGTCTGATTGTAGGGGCTTTTTAGGTTCACAATATCCCCATAACAAGATTCTATTTGTGATGTTAGGAGAATTGGTGACATCATTATTATTGAACACAAAGTTGAGTGCCTTTTTATTAATTTTTGAGGTGCTATAAAAAACATTATGCATATATTGCATAAATAAGATGCTTTTTAGCTTAGTTTTCAATTAGATTTAAAGCATTTGGTTTGATTGTATAAATCATAGAAGCATATATCTTTAAGTTATCAAAATTTCTCCCAATACATCTTTTGTCGCCTCCTCTAATGATAAATTGTCAAAAAACTCATGAGAAATTAATCAATTCAATGTTTTTTTATGAATGTTCCATAGGGATGCTCACCACCTCCCACCCTATGGCCGCTCATCCAAATCTCCCTGTTTCTAGGATGTGAGACTTGGTAGGGTACATCCCCCATCATCCCACAACCTCCACTCTAGAATTGAGGACATTTTTGGGATGTCCCCCTCATTTGCGGATGGGTTGAGGACTTTGGGATGTCCTCTAGATGTCCAGGGGACTCTCATGAGTCTCCCTCTCGTCCTTGAAACTTCTAGGCATCCCCTATGGCGAAAAAATGAAAATTCAATATATAAAAGAAAATATATTTTCTTTTTCAATCTTCATGCCAAAAACCCTAATTCTAATGGTCTATGGGTCCCACCCAAACCCTAATAACTCACAAAAATCTTAAAAATAGACATGTAAGCCTTATTCCAAATCACTCCCAAGTTTCAAAAAGAGTAAGGATTTGGTGTTGCAAAATGAAAGTGATAAAATTGTGGAAATGGCATGTTTGGGTGGTTTTGAAGGCCTTAATTTGTGGTGCCCCTCAACCCCATTGGGGGCTTAGCCCCAAAACCTCCAACTACCACCACCTCACCACTATCTTGTTGTTGTCCCAAAATGTAGGCCCTTGGTCACTCCATCCCTGAGACTTGTCCTCCATGCCCCGCCTGAATAAGCTCCATCAACCCATGTTGAGAATCACAAGCATGGATACCCAACTGAAAGTGATTTTCAACACATGGAAGAGAAATCTCAACGCATTCCCAAGTGCTAGTGAGAATCAAGTGCATTCTCCTTCATCAACCCTCAGGGAGAGTAACTTCATCCTTAATACCACTGAAATATTCCGAACCAATTTTTTTCAATTTTCAATTACAATAAGCAATGCAACACACATCTGTTAGGGTTAGCGCTTAAACCAAAACGATGCGGAATTCAACTCTAACCAAGGATGTACACCAGGATCCCGAATTGGGCAAGGTGTGAGCATATGGTCAGAGGATCTCAATGCATGCTGAAGAGTAACTCTAACCAAGAATGTGCCCAAGATGGACGAACATATGGTCAGAGGATCCCTACCATCTACAATTGCTGAAAGTAAACTCGACGCCAAGCATGTGCTTTCAAACCCAGAGTGGGAATGGAGCTACCATATGGCGGAGATGCTAAGTACTACAATGAAATTCAAAATGTAAATAGGCGGCAAGCCAGCCTCTTCCACTTATTTAGTGGGTGTTACAAGCATGAAGAGAAAGATGAGAAGAAATGCTGACAGTACTATTGTTCAACTTACAATTTGATAGAAAGTGCCTGCCATGAAAAGGATTAGAAGCTATCCAAATGCTGCAATAATGAATAAGGTCTCCTCAAAGCTTGTTAAGACTTTTTGATCATAATCCCTTCACCAAAATGCAATTTCCTAAATCTGTTATGATAGACCAGCAACCTAAAATGCTTAACCAGCAACACTGAACCCTAATAAATTGCTTGTAACTCACTCATTTCTCAACCCAAAGACCTCAAATAAAGTGCATTAGCTTCCTAAGATGATGGCGCCCCATAATGAACCATAAAACTGACCCAAACTGATATATATTTTTTTGCACGAAAATCAAGATAAGTACAGAAAAGTACGGTCCTCTAAGAAGGGCGATTTCCTTCTAGAAAAATCAGCACTTAATCAAAAATTCTGAAACTTGTCAAACTTGGTCGCCCCTAGCATAGAAACTCAATGAATCACTACCCAGAACAAGAACATTTTTGTTTTCTAATATATGAGCAAAAATAACTTCCAGCTACACTGAATCAACAACTCTAGAAATTGATATAAAATGCAAGAACTGAACTTCAATGCAAACAATTGCTACAAAGAAAACCTCACTACAAGATTCTCTCAACTAAAACTATCTCACCACTAGTTGTTGTATTTCAAGCAAGAAGCAATGCCAAGGCTAGGAGGCATTCATTCCTCAAAGCAGTCCCAGTACCATTCCGGCAACATAACTTTACTGTAGTCATAAGATGCTAAAATGAAGACCCAAGGCTCCCTTTTATAACTTTGAGAAGACACCTCTAGAAGCTTCCAAAAGGTATGCCCATTCCTCAAGATGCTTTTAGGGTTTGACTTGACCATTGACCAAGCTTCAAGGTGGCATCCTTTTTCATAAAGGCAATTTTTCTTTAATTTAAAATTCTCTTCTCTCCAAAAGTTGGCGTCCCACCTCCAAGAGTAATATTTGACCTTAGAAATATTAAAACTTTCCCTGATGATGCGTCCACCCATGAGGTCCCCCTTTTCAGAACAACTTAAAGTCATGAAGCTAGGCCAAGGGGTTATAACATTATAATATAACATTATTTTAATTAAAATACTTATCTCTCCAGAAAATGCATCAAAAGGCCAAAACAACCATACCAACTGAACTGAAGCCAATAGTACCACTGCCAGAAATAGAATTTACTAAAAATAGTAAATTCGGAAAGTTGCACGGATCAAAGTGCATGCTATACCATTGCGAAGCTTTCTGAAAACCCAGAAAGAATCCGCAATCCAAAATCCCATACTCTGAGATGTAGGCATCATAACTTACTAAAAATAGTAAGCCCGGAAAGGTTGCCCGATGCAGTTGCACGTCATACCTCTGCGAAGCTCTCTGAAAACCCAGAAGGAAACCAGAATCCAAACAACCAAACTCCAACATGCAAACCCTTGAATCTTCAAAAGACCCACCAAGCAGTCGGAAACCCTAATTCTGCCTCTGACTAGCCGACAGCACAGCAGGGATAGACCATCAATCACTGAAAAGTGTAGTGCTAAAAATGGGGACATTATAGTCCGCCCTTCCCAAATTGCTTGTCCTCAAGCAATACCACCGCAACTCCAAAAAAAATAAGACCGATCCATACCAAAACAAGTATGATCCCAGGTTCCCAAGTCCGTCTCAGGAAGGACCCACCATGCCGATGCTGCACCACTCTGATCACATCACTGAAAACATCATGCCAATGCTGCACTAACCTTCCTTGTAACTCCAAAGTGTTACCATCGATGATACTCAAACTGAAATATCTTAAAGGACTGAGATCAATATCATGCAATGTCTCATGTCCAAGGTGCCCAAGGTTGCTTGTATCAACCATACCACTGTCAACCACGATTCTAGGTAAGAAGAAAGATAGGCTACTCAACTCAAAATCAATCTCCTTGGCATACCTCCACATGGTAACAAACGAAGCCCTGATAGCAAATGTGACCTCTTCAAATCTTCTTGCGAAGAGGGAAGCAATCCTTTGCAAGAGCTCAACAAACTCATACTCATGTCTCCTCATGGAACTACTATGCATCAACTGAATTATATTGACACCACCATGAAGACTTCTAATCACTCTTATAGTTCCAACTCCAAGAGTCTCAGAATGAAAAGCCAAAGCATGTGGAAGTTCGCTGTCCCGAACCAATATAGTAAAGAAACTATCAAAATTTTCTTCACAAACCTTCATAAGGTGAACTCCGAGAATAGGATAGGTGTGAAGGAACAAATAATCTCTGCTGTTAAAGGCTGAAGTCAGTGAAGTACAATCTAATTTTAGTACTTCACACCAGGAAAAACAGCAGCACCAATGGAATTTTCAAGTGTGAGTGAATGAGATGAGCATTGAGTTGCAAGATAACACCTCAAAAATGGTAGGAAAACACACTAGCGTAATCTCCAACTGAAAATTACCACCTCTTTGACAAGTAGTGATGGGCAAACTCTCCCAAACGAGAGTAACTCCACAAGTAAAGTGGCTGGTCTGCCTCCAACCAGCAAGCTCATGTCTCAAAATCTGCCTTTGTCTTGGTCGAGGATCACTGCCAAGAGCAACCAACTGTACATCTTTCCAACCCATACTCAAAATTTCTCTCCAATCCATTTGTTGATGAACAAATGGAACCATCAAGTGGCTGGAAAAGAAGGGAACAATACCAACAAAACTGAAAATTTGATCCTTATCCCTCCAAAAGTCCTTTCTCCAAGTAATAAGCTCCATCAACCCATGTTGAGAATCCCAAGCATGGATACCCAATTGAAAGTGATTTTCAACACATGGAAGAGAAATCTCAACGCATTCCCAAGTGCTAGTGAGAATCAAGTGCATTCTCCTGAAACTGATGCCCCACCTAGAGAATCCTTGAAGCCTATCCATGAAAGTTCCAACAACATTGGAGCATGGAATATTAGATGACCTCAAATCCAACTCCAACAATGGACTAATAAGTGCCAAAGCATCATTCATCCAAAGGGTTGGATTGAAAAGCATACAAACACCAAGTTCTGGTCCATCTTTTTTCCCTACTTCATGAGTAACAAGACTAAAACCTTTGCTCCTTGCTGCTGTAATGAACCTATGAACAGCTACCAAACTGTGTTTGGACAACATCTTGATGTCAAGGATGCTGATAACATCTTGATTCAACAATTCCCAAGTGGAGACTTCATCCTCAAACCCTCTTATGCATTCACTAACGAGCAACCCTGGAAGATTATTAATCACAATTTGTGTCACATCCTCATAGAGTGATATCAAAGCATCCTTAGACTGTAGTTCATACTTGACCTCATGCTTGGTCACTTCACTACATGACTTATTTTTCAAAACAAAGAGAGGATTGTCATAAGGTGCTTCAGCACCCACTTCAAAGAAAGGATTGTCAAAAACTTGGAAGTTCTTCTTTTCGTCTTGCTGATCCAAATTTGCACATGCAACTTCTGATTTCCTTGTGAAACCTTCAAGATCAAACTCCTCTCGAAGACTATCAAGCTCGCCAATTACTTGCTTGATTTCTTCAACTCTTTGCTCATTCTCTTGCTCCCTAAAAAGTTTGAAATCAACAAACTGGTCTTCAACCTCTGTTAGAGCCAAATGAGTTTCTTTCAACTTGTCCTTTGTTGATTTAAGCTCCAGAGTGAGCTCATCAACCAAACTCTCATTTTCTTGGAAAACACCAATGGTCTTCTTTGCAACTTCAATGGTATGATCACGATCTTCAATCAAGTGTAAGTACTCCGATTTCAACGTCTCCAAGGAGTCTTTGACATGTTGCAAATTAGGGAGAGTAACTTCATCCTTAATCCAGGATTAGGGTTAGCGCAAGGTGTGAGCATACCATTAATCCGAACCAATTTTTTTCAATTTTGGATTACAATAAGCAATGCAACACACATTCGTTAGGGTTAGCACTTAAACCAAAACGATGCGGAATACAACTCTAACCAAGAATGTACACCAGGATCCCGAGTTGGGCAAGGTTTGAGCATATGGTCAGAGGATCTCAATGCATGCTGAAGAGTAACTCTAGCCAAGAATGTGCCCAAGATGGACGAACATATGGTCAGAGGATCCCTACCAACTACAATTGCTGAAAGTAAACTCGACGCCAAGCATGTGCTTTCTAACCCAGAGTGGGAATGGAGCTACCATATGGCGGAGATGCTAAGTAGTACAATGCAATTCAAAATGTAAATAGGCGGCAATAATGAATAAGGTCTCCTCAAAGCTTGTTAAGACTTTCTGATCATAATCCCTTCACCAAAATGCAATTTCCTAAATCTGTTATGACAGACCAGCAACCTAAAATGCTTAACCAGCAACATTGAACCCTAATAAAATGCTTGCAACTCACTCAATTCTCAACCCAAAGACCTCAAATAAAATTCATTAGCTACTTAAGATAATGGCGCCCCATAATGAACCATAAAACTGACCCAAACTGATACATATTTTTTGCATGAAAATCAAGACAAGTACAGAAAAGTACGGCCCTCTAAGAAGGGCGATGTCCTAGAAAAATCAGCACTTAATTAAAAAATCTGAAACTTGTCAAACTTGGTCGCCCCTAGCATAGAAATTCAATGGATCACTACCCAAAACAAGAACATTTTTGTTTTTTGATATATGAGCAAAAACAACTTCCAGCTACACTGAAACAGCAACTCCAGAAATTGATATAAAATGCAAGAACTGAACTACAATGCAAACAAATGCTACAAAGCAAACCTCACTACAAGATTCTCTCAACTACAACTATCTCACCACTAGTTGCTGTATTTCAAGCAAGAAGCAATGCCAAGGCTAGGAGGCATTCATTCCTTGAAGCAATCCCAGTACCATTCCGGCAGCATAACATTATTGTAGACATAAGATGCTAAAATGAAGACCCAAGGCTCCCTTTTATAACTTTGAGAAGACACCTCCAGAAGCTTCCAAAAGGTACGCCCATTCCTCAAGATGCTTTTAGGGTTTGACTTGACCATTGACCAAGCTTCAAGGTGGCGTCCTTTTTCATAAAGGCAATTTTTCTTTAATTTAAAATTCTCTTCTCTCCGAAAGTTGGCGTCCCAACTCCAAGAGTAATATTTGACCTTAGAAATATTAAAACTTTCCTTGATGATGCGTCCACCCACGAGGCCCCCCTTTTCAGAACTTAAAGTCATGAAGCTAGGCCAAGGGGTTATAACATTGTAATATAACATTATTTTAATTAAAATACTTATCTCTCCAGAAAATGCATCAAAAGGCCAAAACAACCATACCAATTGAACTGACTGCAAAGGGAAGCCAACTGAACTGAAGCCAACAGGACCACTGCCAAAAATAGAATTTACTAAAAATAGTAAATTCGGAAAGTTGCTCGGATCAAAGTGCATGCGATACCATTGCGA